>CM055271.1:39272723-39292387 GCA_029237695.1 Conchocele bisecta | reverse complement strand
GAACATTAAGATTTACCTTACAGAGCAATTGATCCCACACCGTGTTTATAATCTAAGTATTTTCCACCAAACTAAACGTCGACATTGTTTTGGACATTACTGACATCAAAACGTCAACCATAGCGATTCCGTTAACAGGTCTATCCTCACGGGTCTGTTTCCCGCCACCTCTGGAACAGCCACGGTGTACGGTCGCGACATTAGGACGGACATGGACAGTATACGTCAGAGCCTGGGGATGTGTCCTCAACACAACGTCTTGTTTGACAAGTGAGTGTTATCCAACTTCACCCATAGTCCTAAGTTGTGCCCCCGGGTTATTAGGAAGACCAGTAGCCGATTTCATCAACATTGCAAAGTATACTTATCTAGCTATACTTCGAGGGAGTAATCATTTATTTTTCCCGAGATGCATTATTTCATATAGAACTAACCACTGCATATATTTGATGATTAAAAGTATGCAGAATTATTATACTGAATTTATTACATTATCACAGCCAAAATGGCTGTGATAATGTAA
Organism: Conchocele bisecta; assembly: GCA_029237695.1. NCBI lineage: Eukaryota > Metazoa > Mollusca > Bivalvia > Lucinida > Thyasiridae > Conchocele > Conchocele bisecta. The sequence goes on along the minus strand of CM055271.1, from coordinate 39,291,864 downwards.
TACATTCAGTATAATAAAAATTAATAAATTTATCCTTAAATTGAAAATTTCTCCCTCAAAGTATACTTTGCGAGATAAGTATATTTTGCAATGTTGATGAAATCGGCGACAGATATGGTAAATGCGAACAAACCGTGCTCTAATTATTACTTATTAACGATTATGTGATGCATTCACGTGTATGATTTACGTTGATTTATTTATATACAGAATCTTACATCAGCAATTATTTAATATGCTAGTTATTAAATACGTTTACTGATTTCATAAGAAATGACGCTATGCCAAGTTACATTTGACATGGGCATGCCTGTTCACAATTAAATGAAATTCAATGTGTTTAGAACGACTTGTTTAATGGCAAAATGTGTAGTAATGCTCAGTAGCATTGATTTGACTTTACAAACCTGCTATCTGCATGACATTCTAGTAAGAAAACACTCGGGTATCGCGAGTACAACCAAGAAGATTTAACAGATGATCAGCTGATATTTTGCAGGCTCACAGTTGAAGAGCATCTTTGGTTCTATGCGAAACTGAAGGGGCAATCGACAGAAACTATTAACCAAGATACAGACAGGTATAGTGTATACAAATTGTTTATACATTATTAGTGTAAATGTATAGAGCGCACACTATTTGATAAGCAAATTAAAAAAAGTTCTGCCACAAAGCAAGTAGTTACTGAATTATTACAATGTATAGCCTGACGTTCATACAACCACTACATTTTTGGTCAGAATTTTCATTTCAGCAGGCAATATGGTTTAAGGAATGCGCCCCCCGAAGCACACACACCCCCACCCCCCCCCCACCCCCCCCCCCCCGACCCTGGACTCTCGGCATACACCACCGCCTGAGCCAATCTTGCCAATATTTGTCAATTGTTTTATTTCAAAATACATGTACTTTAATACTGTGCTTTAAATCAACCAGATTGATTAGCTGGTCTGCAGCTACAGCTCGGGTTCAGTAAATCAAACTACTTGATTGTGAATTGCGATTGTCGATAGGTGTTCAGAAACGTTTAGATCATGGCAAGTTTAATGCAGCTGGTTGTATATACACCTAAACGTGTATGTGTAATTTATCCCGTCAACACAGTGCGTATGTGCCGTGAAACACTGTACCGTGAAACAGTTTTGATATCCTGTCAATACGACCTAATCACTATCCTATGTGCGGTTACTGGGGTTATTGTTTTGCATTTTACAGCCATTTGTAGGTGTTGACGGGATAAATAGAATAGTAGATTAGTGCCGTGAATGGGAAAAATAGCTGGCGTGGCACGGAAACGGGATCTGCTCGGCAGAGCCTCACCCATCCCGTTTCCTAAGCCTTGCCAGATATTTTTCCCATTCACGGCACTAACCTACTATTCTCTATATATTATGCATGTGTATACTACAGAATGCTCACTGACGTGGGGATACTGGATAAACGGAAATCACTGCCGGGAAGTCTGTCCGGCGGCATGCGGAGGAAGCTGTCAGTGGCCATAGCGTTCGTTGGCGGCTCCCGTCTCGTGATTCTGGACGAGCCGACGGCGGGCGTCGATCCATATTCCAGACGGTCGATTTGGAATCTCCTGTCCAAGTATAAACAAGGTGCAGTACAGTTTGTTGCTGTGTCTGTTACTGTTTTCAGAAATCCACTTATCTCAACAAGATCTGCAGTGTTCGTCATTATGTTTAAGAAGTTGAGATGTTCTAGTTTTTTATTAATCGGGGCCCGGTTGCTCAAAGCTTCTGTTAGCTTAACAGACTGTTAAATCCTTAGCATTGCTAAGGATTTAACAGTATGTTAAGCTAACAGAGGTTTTGAGCAACCGGGCCCAGATAGTTCAAACTTACTAGGGAACATACTAAGTGAAATTTATTGATGAAATAAGTAAATCAATCAATTGCCTGCTGAACGATCGTTCTATCCACCCACAGCATTTCCAGACAGTGTAGATACAAATGAGCTGGAGGGTAATGAGCCGTCCTATCAGGATCTGCAGTGTTCGTCAGTATGTTTAAGCGTTATGACAATACGTGTGTATGTACCCCGAGTTGGACTTTCGGAGTACGTATAGTAGCAACCTTCTCTGTCTGTCCATCCTTCTGTCTGAGATTTCATGATCAGTTTTCTGATACTTACTATCTCTGTAACCGTAAGAAGGATTCGCTTGAAACATCATATTTTATTAGTCATCATTCATATGTTCATTCTGTGACCCACTCATGTCATGCGGCCCATGTGCACAAGATCAATATGAAATGACTGAGAAAGTTTTTGAGGGGTATATGCATACGTGTTATTGATTTCTTGTCTATCAATATACATGTAATAGTCCAAAATCAACGATCTGGATGACATAATAAAATGTACCAATTGCAGGCCGAACGATCCTGCTGTCCACCCACCACATGGACGAAGCGGAGATTCTGGGAGATCGGATTGTCGTTATATCCAACGGGAGACTCCGGTGTTGCGGGTCACCATTCTACCTGAGGAACACGCTGGGGGAGGGGTACCATCTACACATACTGAAGGCAGACATCGAAGGTAATGCTGGGTTCATTTGAAGGTATTAAATTGATGAATCAGACCATGCGAAGCCGTGTTATTATATTGATTGCTGAATTACAATTACGTGTTGATAAGCAGTGATAATCAACAGAATAACGAAAACTGTACATATTGCAAGTGTTATTGTATTATTTATATGTACGTACTTTTGGAAGTATTTACTGCATATGGCATACTATAGTCTGTTTTACGAAAGCTGTCCAAATTTTACGGCTATATAAACAATTCAAAAACAAGATTTCTTTTGATAATATTAAATTAAAGGAAAAATTAAGAATGAGCCTTCTTTTTATTTCGTGAAATTTGGTCAAATATTGATTTTATTGCGAAAAAACAATTTCCCCATGTTAAATCCCCATAAACATCTTCACGGAGTGAAGATGTCTATGGGGATTTAACATGGGGAAATTTTTTTGAATTTTAGAAATACTGGATCGATTTTTAAAATTTAACTTTTGTTTTCTTAGTTAGATCATATCCAAGCTATCTAGTCTGGTTTCGGAGTCAATTTACAAAATTTTTCGTTTTTTGTCTCCTCCCACACTTCCTTACCACTTTTTCCCCCCATGTTAAATTCCCATAGAGAAATCAATTTTTCGTAATAAAACCAATATTTGACCAAATTTCACGAAATAAAAAGAAGGCTCATTTTTAAATTTTGCTTCAATTTAATATTATCGAAAAAATTATTGTTTTTAAATTGCTTAAATGGCCGTAAAATTTGGGCAGCTTTCGTGAAACAGACAGTAGTGTTGCATTGAATTTTGAATTAGAGCTATGTGTAGACAAAGTATTTTCATTGCTGTGCAATGTAATTGTACAACATTGAGCGATTTACGATAATCAATGGACATTATGTCCATTGATAATCGTAAATCGCTCAATGTTGTACATATATATATATATACATATATACATGTATATATATTACAGGTGTTGGTATTTTGTGCTTGCTCTTTTGTTTCGCGGACTGTTTCTGTATGGTTTTATTCAATGAAACAAACGATTCCTAGCATTGATGTAAATGCATCTCAAGGCATACTTTAGCATACATTTGTATTTTATACGCCACCTCACGATGTCTATATAACGTAGAGATACTTACTATGCAATCATCAGACATGGGGCTTATGACCTTTGTGACCTGTGTATATCTAGACTACATCATGCTCTACACTGATGGACATTCAGTCAGTGAATCATGAGCTACTTAGCAACACGTACATATCAGCAGGCGAGTGCTTGCAGAACAGATAATAGGCTGACTGTAACCATATAACCCATTCTTCACACACAGCCACAATTATGTAATAAATAGCAAATACGTAAGTAGCATATGCTTTCAGATTCCAACCAACTCTCCACCGGTCCTGCTCACCAGTTCCAGTCTGTAAAAGTATTAAACAAAGTTCAACTGTTCATTCCACATGCGTATATTCTAACGGACAATCAATACGAGCTGCATGTGGTTCTACCACTAATTCAGAAAAACAAGGCCGAGCTTATCGCCTTATTCGACATGCTGAAAAATGAAAGAACTGACCTGGGAATCAAGAGTTTTGGTGTGTCTGATAGCAGTTTGGAAGAAGTGTTTATTAAACTGACTGACGAGTCTTTGAATCACAGCAAAGGTAGGTGCATGTATATGCTGCATCTGGGTTTTCATCCACTAACTGCTACTTTTATACGAGCACATACTGAACGTTACTATAAGGGGTGTAACTGTAGCAAGAAACTCATGAAGTACACACAATAGTGTGCGATGAAAGAAGAGGTCGGTCTGAAGATTTCGCGTTTCAGAATATGTTATATACTGCACTATGTAGTATACATGTATATATAGGAGCTTACATGAGTGATGATTTAATATCATATTTATGAAACTAGTTTACTGATTTCATAAGAAACGAGGCTATGTCGAGTTTCTTATGAAATCAGTCAACGAGTTTAATAAATATCATATTAAATGATCACAAATGTTAGATTCTATTTATTGCATAAGTACATCATCATACATTGAACTGGTATTGGTCACCACCTGTTTTCTGTAACGAGCTAATTTGTATATTTATTAAACAAGTGTATTATGATGTTTATTACACTGTGTTAATACACTGCGAGCGCCCATTTTATGCAATAGCATGTTATATTTACATGCAGGAGGTTGTCTAATAGCTTGTGAATTTCCTGTTTTGTTGGCTCATATGGACAAGTGATGATGCGAATGCCTGGTATATGTAGCACTTCGAGTATTTGCGAGCATCTTTGTAAAACTACCATGGTTTATGTATGCGAGTCTTACAATGCATATCTTTTGTAGTCGTGTTAGGCAATTATCATGGATCTACTGACATTGTCTTGTGATTATTTATTTTCTCACTGTTTTAATTTTATTGTTTCAGATAATGTGCCTCATGATAGTAACCATATCAATAGTTGCACTGATGAAGACGATTTGGCAACGATTCGTGTTCTTTCTCAAAGAGCAAGTGTGGCCAACAACAATGAAACAGAACTAAGAGATATACATGATACAACACACAGTCGTTCACAGAGCAAATACATAAGATATGGAAATCCCTCCAGACGAGATCATATCCGTGGTCAACGGAAGGAAACGTTAGCTACGTGTTGCTCCAGTTTCAAGCATTTCAGAGCGTTAATAACGAAACGTTTTAAGTACACATATCGCAATCGCAAAAGTTTACTTACACAGATCCTACTGCCGGCTGCGTTTGTATCCATCGCTATGACAGTCGCCCTGTCGGCTCCCAGGGACAACGATCCCCCACCACTCACACTCAGTCCGTCCCAGTACTTCAACCTCACACAGCCCAGGGGAAACTATATTCCGTATTCATATCCACGTATAAACGATAGTAAATTATACGGTAAAGAGGCTGGACCGAGGGAGCTCGTGTCGACATTCAGGCTGCCTTCAGGCATCGGTGCCACATGCATACTGAAAAGACAATATCATAGTAAATACGATACCGCGTCTATACGAAGGTTAAATTCAAGTGTTCATAACTTTAAATTGTTTTCTAACTTCTTTGAGAAAGACTGTGCTGCTGTATTTTTGCCTGGCATTAAGTTGGATTATTATGTGCCAAACGTAACTACTGTGCATCAAAGTGCCATAAATGCAGCAAATACTACAGGTAAGTTGATTAAGTGCAATTAGGCTAACAGTCACTTCTATTGTTACATTGTGTCATGGACAGCCGAGAGGTGCAAGTGACCAAAGTCTGAGGTATCTCTGTACTTACTGTGTTCCATGTTTTGCTGCCGACAAACTTTTGGCTATTAAACACATTAAATCTAACTTGTTTTCTTAATTACATCATTTTCAAGCTATCTCGCCAGGTTTCGGAGTGAATTTCCAAATTTTTGTGAAATTCCAGTTTTCGAAAGTCACTCCCCATGTTAAATTCCTATAGGAAAATCGTTTTTTCGCAATAAAATCAATATTTCATGGAATTTCATGGAATTAATTTTTTAGGGGAGGGTGATTTTTTGTTATTGATAAAAAAGTACTTACATTTAAATATGTTTTACATTTAATGTGTTTAATAGCCAAAAGTTCGTCGGCAGCAAAACGTGGAACAGACAGTAGGTCGTCCTCGGAACAATATCGTAGTCGGTAGCAGAGCATGCATTTATTGTGTGTACGTATATTGTTTTTATTTCTATTGGGTAATCTCAAGATAACAGGGGTGAATTCTGTGTTTAACATATAAGCACAATATAATACATGTTTACTATATACTCGTATGTGCAAATGTACACGCTATCACGTCCACCACCACACCACGTTTACATGCCATGTTACATAACTATGTAAATACGGGATGGGGGGACGACTCCATTAATAAACAAACAAGCATAACCATATAAGCTTGACATTACAGATCGGTCGACTAAGCTACCCTACTATCCGACGTGCACGTGCAAGTCTGATGGCGTGGGCTTCCAGTGTGCAGACGGGGGATACAGAAACCCGCCGACCACGAAATTGGTTACACAGGACGTACTCTTGGATATCTCTGGAACAGACGAACAACTGTACTATCTCAATACAAACGACAAATACAGGCTCCATAGGTAAGTTCTCTATTTTCAATAGGCAAATGGTGATATATATTGACACGCATAGCAGGTACATATACTGTTTTTTTTTTATTATATTAGTATATGTCAGTTATGCCTTGAATTGTAAGAGTATTTGCTCTGCAATTTGCGTACCAACAATGTTGGTGCAAATGAATGTAATCAACTGAAATTCGTATTTTCGTATGTTGTGCAAATAATACAATGCATGATCAGGTGTATTGTCCAATATTAAATTGTCGTTTGAATATTTAATTATATTATATCTGCATTTATTTGCAGGTACGGTGGATTTTCATTTGGTACGGAGCTCCCGTACATTCCACAATCACAAACGGACAACCTAGCTGAACAGTATAGCAGTGTGCTGAAGAAGATTGCAGTTAAACATACGGCGCAGGTATAACTTACACTGATGAGAATGTATTCACTGAGATGATTTGATAACAGAAATACAGTCTCTGTGATCTGATTTGAAAACAAATGTGCGACCCAACAACCACTTTTCACAATTCAATTCAGTTCAGAAAACCCTTGTTGCAAAATAACTGCTGCTTATTTTGCCAAAGTCATAAGAAGAAAGTGCGAAGCACTATAACTGTGTTTACATGATGTATTGAAATATACGTTACAATGCAATACAATAACGGTTGGGGCTTTGTGAAAATTCACACACATGTGTATGGAGAATATACAAAACAGCTGGTACAACGTATTCACAAACCATCAAAATGTGACAATGATATGCACACTTCGATGACAGTTTTTATCCATATTCATAATATATAATTGTTATAACTGTTACGGTATGATATTACTGATGAGGCACGTTTAATTAACTATTGACAGGTTTGGTTCAACAACCAAGGGTACCATGCCATGCCGGTGTATTTGAATGCTCTCAATAACGCCATACTGAGGGCCAACATGCCAACTTCAAAGGGGAATCCTGCAGCATATGGTAAGTCTATAACACATCTGACTACACAGGTGTCACAACTCCGCCACTGTCCTTGGCATAAATGAAATAAACCGGCACCTGTATATGTTTCTGATAGTGGTGTTCGGTGATTATCACTAATCTCGTAACGTTGTTTGTATTACAACAGTTGTAAAACTGCTAATTGATTGACATACCCTGTCCATACAACTAAGGAATGTATGTATCTGGATATATTTGGGAGGTGACAAACGTCGTTATGTATACTATACTCGTGTATTTGCAACATGGGTTTAACCCCGTTCAGCCTAAGGATACGATCATTTTTGCTGAAAAAAAAAATCTCCTTATTTTGCATTTTGTATATGTTGTTACCGCTCGTTTGAACAGTCTCGTCGAGACGGTTCAAACGAGTGGTAACAACATATACTTATGAAAGGAACTAAAGAAAATTGTTTTTGTTTCTCTCAAAATGTTCATACTATTATTATTGTGTCCCGTCTGTAATGGGCTAAATTAATTGCGGCTACATACTTTATACCTATATAATTCCAGCACAAAAATATTTACACAATTCCCGAATATTTGATTGGCCCGTAGCAAGTCTCTGTCCAAAATTTATATCCCAGTAAACTCCCACGCCGAACTACTTAACGTAACCGTGAGGTTCAAATAATTCTTAAGAAAACGGAAAATAAACACATTTTCTTCATGAATTTATTTCAAATGCTGGAATTATAAGGAATGAATGGCCTTTTTGTGGGATTTATCGGGGAGGGGATAAACATTGGAAAAGTCGCGGGAATAATACTGAACGATGCCTTCCGGCCTTCGTCCAGTATTCCCGCGACTTTTCCAAGTTTATACCCCGATATATTCCACAAAAAGGTCATTCATTCCTATAATGCAGCTGATTGAACATGCTTTCAGATCGATATTAATAACATGCCATTGGAAACTTTGTGTTTCAGGAATAACAGTAACAAACCACCCAATGAAGAAAACGAACAATATTCTAAATGAAGATTACATGTAAGCATACGATACTTTATCCCATGTCACATGTACTACTCGTACGTTGGGTCCCAAGGATACGTGTATTCCTGGGACCCAGCCATAAGTGACTGATGCTGCTTTTCACCGGCCATCTGCCGTGTCATATAATATTTAACTAGCACCGGGTTTCGATGGGACTGTGGACTTTGATATACATGTATTATATTTAGAATGGTGCCGTGGGAGCTGAAGTTGCATATTAACAATATAAATGTATTATGAAATTTATTAAACATATTCGTAAGAAGCATAATTTAATTGCAGTACTGTATCGTATTTCAGAACCGAAGTGTATCTATGAGTCACCTAAAGAAATGGATACAAATGTTACATCTGCTGACATAATAAGCGTCGCGAACGCAAGTTTGTCGGTAATTGATAAATTACTTATTTTCTATTCCAGAACGGGCGGCTCTGACGTACTGATGGCCATCTTCATCATCATGGCCATGTCGTTCGTTCCTGCTAGTTTTGTCGTGTTCCTGGTACATGAACGCTCCATCAAGGCCAAACACCTGCAGTTTGTGAGTGGAGTCAACCCCGTGGTGTACTGGCTGTCTAACTATATATGGGACATGGTAAGTTGAGGAACTGAGAATGTACATTACAATAATTAATTTGTATGACGAAACAGAAAACAAAGCACAATACATGCCACAATATAAATGTAAACGGCATGAACTAGATGACTACATATAGTGCCAGAGCAGATTATTCTATACTGAATTTATTGTTACCAAATACTAGTACTACTTGAAATATAGTAGACTCGACACCATCACATAAAGTTACCGATGATCTCAACACAGGAAATATTCACGCATGAAACCATTGACTGCCATATAATTTTCTGTCTTTACAACAGAATTTTAGAATCATTTCCAATGGAAATGATTCTAAAGTGCTGTCAAACCATGTTTTTATTGAGAAACAGGGCAAAATATAAAACAACAGCAGACGACAGTTTTCGCGATCAGCAGGCTAAGGGTTAATATCTAAATAACATACGCGTAGCTGTGTTATATTAAATCGCATTATAACATGGTGCATCTCTATTTGTCTTGTAGTGTAATTACATAATCCCAGCTACGTGTATTATCGGCATTCTATTGGCGTTCCATATACCGGCATACGTGGCGAAGGGAAACTTTGAGGCCGTAGTTGCTCTTTTCCTACTTTATGGGTAAGCTTACTTTTTCTGTATGACTAATGTGTATTTGTAACAGGAGACATGAACAAATTGAGCTAAGTATACTTTTTGGAAGCGTCTGTATTCATCTCAACATATGGAATCATAGAATACAATCGTGAGCTTACCTTATGTTACTATTTCATTTCCGCACCATGCATGTCTGGCGATATATACACGTATTTATGAGTCTCTATTAACAAATATAGAGTTTTATGATGTTGCCTCGCAAGAAAATAATGGATTCGCCCATTTGGTTAAATATATGCACCCATCATATTGATCAATATGAAGAAAAGGAAATCACATTATTCATAAAACAGACGAGAATATGATCGAATCTTCAAGTTTTAGATGGTCTAACAGAGAATATGATACGAGAATATGATCGAATCTTCAAGTTTTAGATGGTCTGTTAGACCATCTGAAACTTGAAGATTCGATCACATTCGCGTCTAACAGACCATCTAAAACTTGAAGATTCGATATATTCTCGTATGTCAGTGATGTATCATTAACTGTATTTTATACAGACAGAATTACGTTAAGGCGGTAACATCTTCAATTTGCAGGTGGTCTGTTACGCCGATGATGTATCCAGCTTCCTTCATCTTTCATGAGCCCAGCGTCGCCTATATCTTCCTGATCGTCATCAATCTCTTCACCGGTATCACGTGTGTCCTCACCGGCTTCATGTTGGAGATGTTCGACTATGATAACGTATGTTGTTTACCGGTCTATTCACTGTCTCAGACTTGTCTCCGTTCTCATGCTCTAAATCAGGTATTTTTTCGGTGGAGGCTGTCTCGAGTAATCAAACTGATAACGTTGTTTACTAGTCAGTTAACTTTTTCAGAATGTGCTCAATTCAAATGATTTAAATCAAGCAGTTGTATTGGCCGATGCTGTCTTAGGCAATCAAACGGATCGATTTCAAGTACGCGTTTTGAGAACATTGTTATCTGGTATAATAACTTCTGATCCTCGAAACTGATTTGCTGTCCACGGATGAGAACCAGCCACACAATACACACGAATGTAGTTCATTCTGTTGATGAATTACACTATACATTATATTTCAGGACGACTGTCTTTATAGAATATGACCTTTTCTTTCAACTGTAGTGGAATCATACATGTGACTGAATATCTGTATAATTTATATCTGACCCTGTTCTTCTTAGAGTATATTATACCGAGCCTTGAGTTTGTACATTGAGTACATTGAGTTTGTGCCAGTTTAGTTTGTACATGTTATCGGACAGTTTCACCACTTGGAGGGTTTGACACCTACAGCAAATAATATGGTAGAACATCTTATTAAATGTTGGTGCAATGCGTCCCACATATATATGACGACAACGTCCTATAACTGTTATTTCAGCAGACTACACAAACAGCTAGATATCTGAGCATTTCTACCATCACCCACAAAATATACAATGGACACTTTTTCAAAATGTAAACTGTCAAACTGGTGCACTGTCTATTATTAGAAGTGCATTTGCCACAGGTAAAACACATATTTACTCGAATAGCAGGCAAGTAGACAGTAGTGACAATACACTCAGATAACTGCTTACAAGTCACTGTATTCGATACAGTATCAGGGGCGGATCCAGGATTTCAGATTAGGTGGGGGAGCGGGACTTCTTAATTTAAATAGTTTACTATATGTTCGAACTAGCACCGTTTGTTCGCTCGGGAGACTGCTAGGTGGGTCCGGCGATATGCCATCTGGAAGCACTGTATTGTTCTTACTGTTACACAGTCTTCTCAAACATTTTAACCCTTCAGATATCAGACTGTGTATACAAATTTGATGAAAACAAGGCATGGCTTGCTGTAGTCAGATGTCTCCCCATCATTTTGCACCAAATTTTATTCATGTGTTTGTCTTATTATTAGTGGTATGTGTCAAACGCAATTAGAGGTCAAACTGTCTGATGGCTTTTACACGCTAAGATGGTCGACATGGCAATTCCATGCACTGTGTAAATTATTGTAAGAAGAGAATGTTCACATGTATGTTATGCATATATCCCTTCACATTTACGAAGCAATTATGCATGAATCATTAAATGATAAGGGGCGTCACACGTCCTTAACGGTAATATCGGTTCATGGTCAAAGGGAATAACATTCTACATTGTTCAGATAATATCCGCTGTATTAATCGCTAGCTAGAAACTCATCATCATCATAGGATACTTCGCAACTGCTTGATTTCTTGTATACGTTTTGAGAACATTGTTAACTGGTATATTAACATTTTGAGCTTATTCTCTATTCTCACGCTCGAAAGCAGACGCTTTTGTTGTCTGAGCTGTGCTTTGTCTCGGCCAATCAAACTATCTGATTTTGAGTACAATTTTAAGAACATGCACCGAAAGTGCTGTGGCAATGGACCCTGATTTATCTATGTATGTGACAACGCAAGGTTATCTATCGCTGGAATATCTTTTTCTGAATTACATGTATTTCATCCCGAGTTTCGCAATTACAGTATACAATGTTACATTTAGACCATCAGATTTTGTACATTTGTACTTAATATTATTTTGCCATATGGTCTTCAGAAGCTTTAGATACAACCGTTACTATACGTTTAGCCGTTCATTTTCTCATTTCCATATGTTCATAGTTATGAGTATCACACTATTTTCAATAGTTATATACACATACAGCTATTGATTTATGTCTTATTTATTATTTCAGCATCTGAAAGCAGTGAACGATGTTTTGAAGCAGGTGTTTCTTCTGTTCCCAAATTATTGTTTGGGAAATGGTCTGATGGATATTGCATTGAACCAGTACAAGAATGAATACTATTCAGACACAGGTACAGTCGAACCTCCTCGAACGGCCACCTTGCATTATTTCTCAATAAAACATTTCCAATGGAAATGATTATAAAATGCTGTCAAAGCATGTATTTGATGAGAATTATCGAATAAAATAAATAAACATCAGACGATAAAATTGTATTCAGCATTAACCTCCCTACAACAGCCACCTCTCTACAACAGCCAGTTTTACGTCTTCCCATGGGTAGCTGTTGTAGAGAGGTTGCACTGTAACATAACACCTCTCTAAACCAGCCACCCAGCACACACAATTGCAGTTCGTTCTGTTGATGAATTACAGTATAAGTCACATTTAACGATAATATCAGTTCATGGTCCAAGGGAATAACATTCTGCCATAGACGAAAGGTGTTTGTACACCTAAATTGCAGTGGAAATCTTCTGAACCAGACACCTTGGGGCCCAAGGTGTCTGGTTCAGATGAGTTCCGCTGTATTAATCGCTAGATAGAAAGTCAGAAAATCGTCATAGGATAGTTGGCAACATATGACAGTGACGTTTGTCATAGCTATTAGATACACATTAGCGCTGTAACTGGCATAATGAAACCCAATCCGTCCATGTGCATATGCATCTATTGAATCACTTGCTGTTATGCGTAATTAATACAATTACATGTAATTATAACAAATATTTTCCAGTAACTGACCTGAATATGTATGACCTTGTGTGGCTAAATTGGACTAGTAATATACCGTACACAGACGCTGTCATATCATATCGTTGTGTGTCAGTGGGTCGAGTTTCACGTTTGTATGTTTTATCACTAACGGAGCCTAACTATGTTTTATTTTATAGGACAGTACGACAAAATCCAATCACCGATGCTATGGGACATGACGGGTAAAAAGCTAGTTGCCATGGCGAGTGTTGGTTGTGTTTTCTTTGTGTTTACAATCCTGTGCGAGTACAGATTCTTCGTTCGTTGCCGGTACGTGTAGCTGTACACATATTACATTATTACATGTACATATTATACAGATCGATGGGAGAACAGCAACGTTCCAACACGTAGACACTATGCCTTTCAAATCGAGACATGTATTGACAAAAATGAAACTACAAGTGATCATTGGGACGCTGCGCTATACTGGTACATGCCAACAAAATGATCAATGCTTTAGGTGCTGTGCTTTGTTGGCTCATTGATCTCATTGAGATATATATTTCGCTATTTCTTTTTAAGCACGTTCATGCAGTACATTTACAGGACAATAATAATTATAATGAAAGCTTTACTGATTTGACAAAAATAGCCTATTACAAGTCTGGACTTATGCATCATTAGAAACACAATTGCTACCTCCCTACGATACCTCTGGCGAAGATATCAAACTATATCGGAGGCGAATGAGTATAGCTATTACGCCATATGCAGTTGGTGTATCTTTGGGCGTCAGTGACATTCTAGTAGAAGTTCTGTAACATTCTATAAACGTCTCTTTACGAGCTAGCTAAAACTTCAGCTCCGCACCAAGCTGCATGAGTGTGTTAGCTGACAGGTGCTACACTGATCAAACGCTCAACATACATTTATTTTGGTAATAATGTCATGGACATGTAATTTACAGATCCATTCTCAATTTTCTCTCAAACAGACGGCCCTCTCCTATGGCGTCACCAGCCGCCGAAGAAGACGCCGACGTACACGCAGAAAGACAAAGGACAGTTTATGGCTCGGGGCGAGGGGATATGCTGCGGCTCGAAAATTTAACCAAGGTCAAATTTTCCTACTGATTAATACTTTACAATGTCTTCTCTATTCTTGATTAATGGTCCACACAAATGTACATGGTTATGTAGAATAAACGATAGCTTTTTGAGTATCTATCGAGATATAAAGTGATTAAAATAATTTTAAATGATATTTGCATACTTTTTTCCAGATTTCAACAAACGCATGCACCAAATGTATTATTTTTCTGACAAGTCAACGTCAGTAACCATAGTGACGTGACGTACCGACAAAATGCCGAATTAAGACTACATGTAATGGCTACAAGGTTTACATTGTACACATGTATACACGTGTATGGTCGTCTTTGTTGTACAACACTATAATTCCAGCACAAACATATTTACACAATTCCTTAACATTTGATTGGTCCGTAGCAAGTCTCTGTCCAAAATGTATATCCCAGTAAACTCCCATGCCGAACTACTTTCCGTAACCGTCAGGCGCAGTTAAAATAATTCTTAAGAAAACGGAAAATAAACACATTTTCTTCATGAATTTATTTCAAATGCTGGAATTATAAGGAATGAATGGCGTTTTTGTGGAATTTATCGGGGATATAAACTTGGAAAAGTCGCGGGAATACTGGACGAGGCCTTCCTACCCCGATAAATTCCACAAAAACGCCATTCATTCCTATAGTAATTTCTACTTCGTAAAATGTTTCATATCGAAATAATGCACCGGCTGTCTGATGATATGCCACTCATCTCTATTTAGAGCTATTGCATAAGCACAACTTTGACGAAATTGTGGTTATGCAGTATCATGCAGTATCTTCTGTATGTAGCTCCGATGCGGAGTGTATCACTAGTGATTATGCATCCAATACAATTTATTGTGTGTGTGTAATTGACAGGTGTATCGAACACGAAAGATGGACAAAGTTGTGGCAGTGAACAACCTGACGCTCGCAATTCCCGCCGGAGAGGTATATAATTGTCTGTTAATTCGTGGGAACGATTTGTTAAATTGAGGGAACGAATTGTTATTTTGTGGGAACGAATTAATAAAAGAAAGAATTCTACGCCCACTGTGGGGCTCCGTAGTCTACAGTATTGCATGCGTTCTTGTGATTTAGTAATACATGTGCAGTGTACTTGTTGCAGTGTTTCGGCCTACTGGGAGTAAATGGTGCAGGCAAAACGACCACCTTTAAAATGCTGACTGGTGACATTAGGCCAACGTCGGGGGACGCCATACTAAACTCGTACAGGTAACTGAGCATGCGCTAATATTTGTCAATTTATGTATTTCAAAATACTTCAATAGTGTGCTTGAAATTAATCAGCTTGATTGACTGAGTCTGATTGCGGGTTTGCATTGCCAATATATGTTCAGAAACGTTGATATATGTAATATACACAACCAGTCATTTCCTCAACAATCTCTTGGTCTATGTTCACCACACTTGGACACCACATCCTTCATGCATCACAACCCACCAACAATCCACCCGTCCATCCATGTCCTTGACTTTCTTTTCCGCTTGAGATACTTAGCACTCTCCGCTCTTAAATCTTGCTTAACCTTTACATTCGAGTCATTTGCTGAACAACCCCTTGGTCAATCTTCATGAAACTTGCACACAACTTCCTCCATGCAATGACCACCACACACCACACACGATCCACCCGCCATTCCATGTCATTGACCTGCTATATCTGTTATTCTCTTAAAGCTTAGTTAACGTTTGCATTCGACTCGTGTTCAACCCCTTGGTCTATGTTTTAATTCACTGTCCGTGTGCTGTATATTGCTGAGCATTTCGGTTACCAAATTACAGACAAGCTTTTGCGTCGTCTTTAGGTGCTCTTGTGTAAACATGTGACAGATCTACGCCTCGAGACTAGATATGTTGTAATATGTACTTGCTCATTAATATACACACATTCATGTGTTCATATACGTGTGTCGTACATTTGCTCAATATGTATGGCTACATGACACTGTCGAATGATCATTATTGTACGTCAATGATTGTGCCAGTATTGTCACACTCGAAACACCTCTTAGCACTACTGGAAGATCAACTTCAGAGCTGAAGATATGCTGCGTAACTGCTTCAATACCCAATTAAAATTGCCAAAAAAAAACACAATTGAAATCAGAAGTAGCGAGTATCAAAAAGCAATACAATTGTTTGGTACCTTTATCATGCTGCAGAAAACAATAAACTGACCATAAATATAGCATATTTTTCTTATTTTCTAAGAAAACACATCTTGGTATTTCATTAGAATTCTGATGGAATGCCAAGACTTGTTTTCATTTCGAAGCAAACTATTCAATAATAGCTGTCTGTTGATGTGTTCACAGTAGTGTGATTTTATTTTACCCAATTAAAATTTTGAAATACCCAATTGCTAAAAAATGATGGAGTGACACTATTCAATTACTAATTCCTTACTAAGCCCTGAACTCGCTGGAAATGATGTAAACAAATAATTATGATAACACATTGCATATAGCATGCGATAATGCGTACCATGTCGCGAATGTTTTTATGTACATCTCCCCTTGATTTCAGTGTACTGACGGACACACAGAGCGTACAAGAGAACATCGGCTACTGTCCCCAGTCGGATGCCATATTTGACGAGTTGACACCCAGGGAACATCTGCAGCTGTACGCCAGGCTCCGGGGTATACCCCGCCCACAGGAACCCACAGTATGTTCTGCTTATGATAATCATAGATTATGTGTTTTGCTTAATCATAGATTATGTGTTTTGCTCGCTCTTTGGTTTCCTTGGGATATAGATGTTTGAATGTTTCAACAGATGTAGAAGAAAATCTACATTTGGTTAACCTAGCCCCAGTACTAATTTGTCAGACAGGCCCTCTAAAGAAGTGGCTGTGACTGCAGAAATGGGGCTTATGGACTTTGTGACCAGTGTAGCTCCTATATCCTGATTGACCTATGGGTATCTGACGTGTTTTGTGTAGCGGATTCATTTGCATATTTATTACACTATCTGCTTTTGTAGGTTGTTAATCGGGCACTGAAAAAGCTGTCGCTCGATCGGTACTCGGACCAGACGTCCGGTACACTGAGTGGAGGCAACAAACGGAAATTGTCCACGGCTATATCGCTCATGGGAGACCCGCCGCTCATATATATGGTAAGTGAACAGGGCTCCAGATAAGGAATTTGTAATTGAGTATTGTCACGCCATCATTTCTGAAGCAATTGGGTATTTCAAAAATTTTAATTGGGTAAAATCGTATCACACTACTGTTTACACATCAACAGACAGCAATTATTGAATGGTTTGCTTCGAAATGAAAACG
Source organism: Conchocele bisecta (assembly GCA_029237695.1). Classification (NCBI taxonomy): domain Eukaryota; kingdom Metazoa; phylum Mollusca; class Bivalvia; order Lucinida; family Thyasiridae; genus Conchocele; species Conchocele bisecta. The sequence goes on along the minus strand of CM055271.1, from coordinate 39,274,099 downwards.
TGTCTTGGCATTTCATTAGAATTGTAATGAAATACCAAGATGTGTTTTCATGGAAAATAAGAAAAATATGCTATATTGGTGGTCTGTTTTTTATTTTCTGCAGCATGATAAAGGTACCACAACTTTTTTATTGCTTTTTGATACTCGCTACTTCTGATTTCAATTGGGTTTTTGGCAATTTTAGTTGGGTATTTAAGCAAATACGCAGCTTATCTGGAGCTCTGAGTGAATACAACTGCATCGTCGAATACTGCGATACCTTTGTCCACATATGCTCTTCTTATGGAGTTGGTATTAGATTTTCCCAGGGTGTTCAGTCTATCTGGTGTATTATCCCCTCGCCGATAGGCAAGATGGGATATAGCGTTAGTCCATGTACGTACATACCTACGTGCTTATGTGCGTACGTACCTGCGTGCGTGCGCTAGTAACACTTTAATTTTTCAATAACTTATGAACCGCTTCACCGATTTGGATAATACTTGGCCATAATGTGTGTCTATGGATGGTGATTTGTTTTGCATACGACCCACGTCCGACCGCCCAAGGTCAAGGTTACTGAGAACTTGTGTTTGTAAGGCAAACAAGTTTTTTTTATTAGTATTATTATTATCAAGGCTGCCAGGAATCAGCTTATTGATAACGATGCCCTTGTTGATTCTATTTTCTCTTTCGTTTATCTTCTTTTCAAACGTATCATTATCTTACACTATGGTATCCTGTATGGTTGTATAGGACTTGTGGCTTACCTGTAATTCTACCCACCAGGACGAGCCTACCTCTGGGATGGATCCGTATTCGCGGCGATTCCTGTGGGACACCATCCGGGACCTGGTCGCTGCGGGAAAATCTGTGCTGTTTACATCACACAGGTTAGTCCGTATGCGTTTGGTTTTTCACATAGGGTAAACCTATGTATTGGGATCGCCTCGGACAGTTAGCCACGCCCCAGACCCCCCTCGATGCGATGGTCCGTAGTGATATCTTGGAGTAACCATAACAACAAAATGCATTGTATTACTCAACGTAAACGCAACCGCTAATTGAAAATAATATTATGAAAAACTACTTGCACTTCACAATATCAACAACGGATGTTCTACGTACAAAAATACATCGGATTATTTTGTTGCGCGGGATTTGCCGCCAATTGCGACACAAATCGTGCGGTCATCGCTAAATTTTGTAACAGGCTATAATTTCGGCAGAGTTGACTCCCCTCCGAATACTCTCCGAAACACGCGACGCGTTTTACACACAAACGACATCAAGTGTGACCTTCGGACAGTCTATTTTTAAACTCACCCGACACATGTGCGAAACAAAATTCGCACGTGTGGGTCTAACTGATGTTTAATCCTCATTCTATCGATGGA
>CM055271.1:39188817-39272223 GCA_029237695.1 Conchocele bisecta | reverse complement strand
TATATAGGAAATAAATGCCTCAAACATCATGACATCTGGCATATTTTAAGTTTATGTGACTTGGCGGGTGTGAAACATTTTATCGGCATTTAACATTATCTACAAAGGTCAATGTTGTGACCACTCATTTGAACCACCTCACAGAGATGATCATAATGAGACATAACACGCATATTTGAGGAAACAATAAATAGAAACACAACTTGCACAATACGTAGATTATTTTCTGATAGATAATCATGTAGCTAATCATGGGGAATAATAGGAACTTTCATATAAATTACAAAATAATTTTAAATTATTAATTTACTACAAAAGCAAGTTTCAAATTCTGGAACTGGCAGGCCAACTAACAGCCAGTACCATGATCACGATGTTTGCCAGATTACCATGATTACATCATATGCAGTCATAAGAGTTATCATGTTGTTGGTGAAAACCAGTAGTGTTGACAAATCCGATCCAAATGACATGTTTTGAACTTTTGACTACCATTTGAATCGTGATCAAATACTGTCACGACAGAGATACACAGTACTGGCATAGGTTATTTGTATCCAAAAGTAACAGGACATTTGTTGAATGTCGACGTAACTTGAGGAAGTTATTTAAATTAACTGGCACGGTTATCCTAGCAATGTAAGTAAATAGTGTATACAATTGTTTATGGATATATGGTATATGGAAAGTGCATGTATCACATCATGAACATAGCGATGGTCTACGCATATGTGAAACACAGACATCATGTATGTGGTTAGCATTAACATGATTATGTACATCATGACAATGACGACTTGACGTCTTGTACACCCCTATGGCACCTACTACACGTGCAGTGAGCAAGGTTTTCATTGCTTTCTTACAACATGTACATAGTGTGTAGTATCTATGATCATGATGACACCTCTTCGATTTTGGTTACCGGTACTCGACTGATGCTAGTCACCATGGTCGTATGGTTGCTTTTCTGATTATAACTTGAGGACGTGATTACACATAACTGGCATAGGTTATTTTTGTCTCAAACAAACACAAACTGTGTTGAATGTCAACATGGAAATTGCATATACAACATCATGAAGATAATTCAACATGTGTGTCAGTGATGTGTATATCTACATGTTATGGGCATATGTGAAACCCAGCTATTGGTGGGTTTTTTTTCAAGATAACGTGAGACAGTTATTACACATAACTGGTTTCGGTTATGTTTGTAAAACAAAAATACGAACTTTGTTGAATGTGAACTTAACTTGAATAAGTTATTCGAAATAACTGTCACGGGTTATTCTAATATAGTGAATGCCTGCCATGGTATATGGAAATTGCATGTAGAACATCATGAAGATAACTCGACATGTGTCTCAGTCATGTGTATATCTACATGTTATGCACATATGTGAAACCCAGCTATGGGTTGTTTTTCAAGATAACGTGATACAGTTATTACACATAACTGGTAGAGGTTATGTCAAAAACAATACGAACTGTGTTACTGTGTTACATAACTTGAGGAAGTTATTCGAAATAGCTGTCAGGGGTTATTCTAATATAGTGCATGTCTGCAAAATTATATATGGTAATTGGGAATTGCATGCACAGCATCAGAAACATAACGAAAATCTAAATGTGTTAGCATATGTGAATGGCATGCATGTTCATTATGATCATGAATGCGTGTGTTAACCAACTCAGGATAGAGTTGTACCAACCACATGTGCTGTGAGCAATGTATTCCATGTTTTTATGAAAACACGTACATGCTGTGCAATGCCTGTTCTATTTGGGTTATTTGACTCATGCTAGTCATCATTCTGTGGTTTTTGGGTAAATGTAGCTTGAAGTAGTCACTAAACACTGATGTAGCATGATAATGATCTTGTTTGCTTGGTATAAGCTGGGTGGGTGTTTCATTGGCGGAATGACGAACAGTACAGATCATGATCAGACTGTGCGGATGCACAAGCTGATCTGGATCTACACTGGTCGTAAAACCCATAAGCCCCAGTTCTCCATTCACAGTCACATATATAGACAGAAACAGTGTCCGCATGCCAAACTCTGCATCATGGTCGTCACGAGTATGATGTTGGACCCACTCCATGTGTTGTGAGTATGGTGGGCAAACCGTTCTAGAACTGATTAGGTAATGGACTAGTGCTGGACACCACATCGTTTTTGGCGAGAGTTACTTTTTATTAATGATAAAAAACTACTAACATTTATATAGTTTTAAGATTTAATGTGCTTAATGGCCAAAAGTTCATCGGCAGCAAAACGTGGAACAGACAGTAGATGTGAATCGTTTGTATTTTTTCTAAATGCTCCTATTCTGATGTATGTATTCACGTAAATTATCCTGATCATGGTGTTAGTGTAAGATATAATACAAAATGAGGAACATGCCAGATATATAGAGTGAAACATCGATGAACATGTCGTAGAGTTGAGAATACTTGTTTTCTTTGTGGATGCTGGAGCAGTGAGAGACACAGTTAAACAATTCCAATACAATGACATCCCAAATGTTCAACATGTTGAATATGTCGTCGAATTATAGGGATGAAATAGAATACAATTCACCATTGCTAGCATTATCATCACGGTTATGACCAAAGTGGTATCAAAATGAACAAGGGAATTAACACCATGCTGTAAACTATACATAAGTCAACAATTGATTTTGTGTTACCTCCCTTTTAAATTGTGCAGAAAATGATAGATACTGAAAATAACTGATACAGGTTATCTACAATTTGACAGCGGAAGGGAGGCAAATCTCACACAACTAGAAGAAATAACTGTATCAGGTTATTTCGAACGTAACTGAAATCAGTCACACCCCTGACTGTACATACCGTTACAAACTATTCTTCTGAAAGGATGGACGATCCATCTGATTTTTTTATATTTAATGCCTTTCATTTTGGGTTACACAATTACACGCTATATGTTTTTGGTTACATCGGTTACATACTATTCTTCTGAAAGGACGGACGATCAATCTGATTTTTTTATATTTAATGCCTTTCATTTTGGGTTACACGGTTACACGCTATATGTCTTTCGTTACATACGGTTACATCGGTTACATACTATTCTTCTGAAAGAATGGACGATCAATCTGATTTTTTTATATTTAATGCCTTTCATTTTTCGGTTACACACTCTTTGTCTTTGGTTACATACGGTTACATCGGTTACATACTGTTCTTCTGAAAGGACGGACGATCAATTTGATTTTTTATATTTAATGCCTTTCATTTTGGGTTACACGCTATATGTCTTTGGTTACATACGGTTACATCGGTTACATACTATTCTTCTGAAAGGATGGACGATCAATCTGATTTTTTTATATTTAATGCCTTTCATTTTGGGTTACACGGTTACACGCTATATGTTTTTGGTTACATACGGTTACATCGGTTACATACTATTCTTCTGAAAGGACGGACGATCAATCTGATTTTTTTATATTTAATGCCTTTCATTTTGGGTTACACGGTTACACGCTCTTTGTCTTTGGTTACATACGGTTACATACTATTCTTCTTAAAGGACAGACGATCAATCTGATTTGTTTATATTTAATGCCTTTCATTTTGGGTTACACGGTCACACGCTATATGTCTTTGGTTACATACGGTTACATACTATTCTTCTGAAAGGACGATCAATTTGATGTGTTACATTTAATGCCTTTCATTTTGGGTTACGCGGTTACACGCTATATGTCTTTGGTTACATACGGTTACATCGGTTACATACTATTCTTCTGAAAGGATGGACGATCTATCTGATTTTTTTTATATTTAATGCCTTTCATTTTGGGTTACACGCTATATGTCTTTGGTTACATACGGTTACATCGGTTACATACTATTCTTCTGAAAGGACGGACGATCAATCTGATTTTTTATATTTAATGCCTTTCATTTTGGGTTACACGGTTACACGCTATATGTCTTTGGTTACATACGGTTACATCGGTTACATACTATTCTTCTGAAAGGACGGACGATCAATCTGATTTTTTTTATATTTAATGCCTTTCATTTTGGGTTACACGGTTACACGCTATATGTCTTTGGTTACATACGGTTACATCGGTTACATACTATTCTTCTGAAAGGACGGACGATCAATCTGATTTTTTACATTTAATGCCTTTCATTTTGGGTTACACGATTACCCGCTATATGTCTTTGGTTACATACGGTTACATACTATTCTTCTGAAAGGACGGACGATCAATCTGATTTTTTTATATTTAATGCCTTTCATTTTTGGGTTACACGCTCTTTGTCTTTGGTTACATACGGTTACATACTATTCTTCTGAAAGGATGGACGATCAATTTGTTTTTTTATATTTAATGCCTTTCATTTTGGGTTACACGGTTACACGCTATATGTCTTTGGTAACATACGGTTACATCGGTTACATACTATTCTTCTGAAAGGACGGACGATCAATTTGATTTTTTATATTTAATGTCCTTTCATTTGGGGTTACACAGTTACACGCTATATGTCTTTGGTTACATACGGTTACATCGGTTACATACTATTCTTCTGAAAGGACGGACGATCAATCTGATTTTTTTATATTTAATGCCTTTCATTTTGGGTTACACGGTTACACGCTATATGTCTTTGGTAACATACGGTTACATCGGTTACATACTATTCTTCTGAAAGGACGGACGATCAATTTGATTTTTTATATTTAATGCCTTTCATTTGGGGTTACACAGTTACACGCTATATGTCTTTGGTTACATACGGTTACATCGGTTACATACTATTCTTCTGAAAGGACGGACGATCAATCTGATTTTTTTTATATTTAATGCCTTTCATTTTGGGTTACACACTATATGTCTTTGGTTACATACGGTTACATACTATTCTTCTGAAAGGATGGACGATCAATCTGATTTTTTTATATTTAATGCCTTTCATTTTGGGTTAGACTGTTACACGCTATATGTCTTTGGTTACATACTATTCTTCTGAAAGGACGGACGATCAATCTGATTTTTTATATTTAATGCCTTTCATTTTGGGTTACACGCTATATGTCTTTGTTTACATACGGTTACATCGGTTACATACTATTCTTCTGAAAGGACGGACGATTAATCTGATTTTTTTTATATTTAATGCCTTTCATTTTTGGGTTACACGCTCTTTGTCTTTGGTTACATACGGTTACATACTATTCTTCTGAAAGGACGGACGATCAATATGTTTTTTTTATATTTAATGGCTTTCATTTTGGGTTACACGCTATATGTCTTTGTTTACATACGGTTACATACAGCTACATACTATTCTTCTGAAAGGATGGACGATCAATCTGATTTTTTTTTATATTTAATGCCTTTTATTTTGGGCTACACGCTATATGTCTTTGGTTACATACGGTTACATCGGTTACATACTATTCTTCTGAAAGGAGCGTGCACTAACTTCGGGGCTTTTCTTTTATTCACGCGCAATGGCAGCTCGCGACTTTTATGACGTCACCTTTCATTCAATCCGGAAGTAAACAGTATGCTGTCACTACTCAAGGAAGAAAATGAGAAAAAAAACGGGTATTTGAATCCAATTTACCATGTTATTTTTTGTTTTATTTGGAAAAATCTAGCTCCAATTTTACTTTCAGCGTCTTTGAAAACTGGTCATGTGACATTTTGATCAGAGTGACTTAGATGCTTGAGTCAACAATTATGTTTGGTGTCTATTTTCACGGTCGATTTTCACAGAAACTATTATGTTATCTATCATTAGAGATTCCTTCCAAATCTGACTATATAAAAAATCTATAAAAATGGTGTAAAAAAAAAAGATCCCTTGATAAAATTTAACCAAAATTATGTTAAATGAACTGTGTTTTTGAAGAAATACTGTGATTTGGAAACCAGATACAATTTTCATTCATACAATACTACAAACTACACTCTGAAGTGGGTGCACCGATACAGGCGGGATATAGAACTTTAAAACACGAAGATAGGAGAAAGCTCCTAGCTGATTTAGATCACAATGGCCGATATTTAGAAGGTACATTTCTTACACCGACTTTTGTTTTGAATATTTTTTTGTTGTTGCACATTATTTGCATGGTGTTACAGGTTTCATTTGTATTCATAATGTTTGCTGATGTCGATCTATACTCCGCTCACTGTAAAAGGTATGTACTAGGGACCCGAAGATACATCCAAAGAGGATACACGCTATTCTCAACGAGACGGTTCAAATGGTGGTCACAGAATATACTTTCAAGGAGAAATTAGAAAAATTTAGTTATAAATAGAATATTATTGACAAAGACTTCCACTGAGAAGTTTAATCATTTTTGTCCGGCTATTGGTACAGTCCGACTACGGGTTACTGCCAATGATATGACGAAAATTTTGCAGACATTTTTTGCAACTTTCCGTCTAGAGACACACTTTGTTTTCAAACAAAAGATAATCCCAAATACATACAATGAGCAACAAAGTTAACTGCCACACAACAAAATTATTTACAAGTCGCATCCCTGTGTTATCTTTGTCAGCACTCGGTGGTTTCAGATTACGAACGTCAACGAAGTGGGTGGGGTAACAAAAGTGAAACACTTTACTGCAATTCTCGGGACCTGCGCATGAACCAGTACTTGTACCACGTTCCTCCAGATCATATGGCTATAGTATGATCTTTTTAACGTTTTGTGAGACTAGTAATGTCTTGGGATGTACCGATTTAAACAGCTTTAACACCTACCGATCGGAGAACAAGACGGCGAATCTTTCCAAATAACAAGCAGACGTAAATTATTGCGCATGAGCGCGTTTTGAGAAAGGTAGATAAAGCTTGATCTAAATTAATTAATATTGGTTTTATTCACCAATCCTGTGTATTATTTGTATTAGTTTGTACAATTACAGAGTCTGTAGCTGAGAAATCTTTTTATCAAATGTGGAACTATTTTTTACTGCGTACACACAAATGGTGAGGTAATTTGCTGTTACATTTATCGACCATAATGGCTGTTCCCATCCAAAATCGGGCACAAATTGTCCGAAAACACGATTTTCTAACATGTGTTCCCCTTAGCTGTGCATGTCAACACGTAGAGCACCAAAGTGTGGAATTATGGTGGAAATTTCATGAAAAGTTATGTGTTGAGTTTTCCGTAAAAAAAACCCTGCCCAAATGCCCACTACCCCGGCGTGTTTTCCCGGCGGGTCTTCAGCGACAATAACTGTCACTAGACTAGCGTCCAGTATCCAGTAATTTCTCGCTTTCGTTATTTAGTGTGTTGGTATTGTGTCACATGCATATTTATTGCGACACAATAATTATGATAATTGTAATACATAATTGTAGCCACCAAGGACGTAGTCTACTGATTTCTATCTGTATCTGCTACCACTTACGTGTACGGTTTCACGTAATATTTAGCGACTTTCAAAAATATCCCATTGAATCAGCCGTACGATTGCCGTTTGATAACAATGTAAATATTCTTTAAAATGACCACTTGTAAATATGGTTATAAATATGAAATTATGAATGTATAGTAATTTTACTAGTATATTTGCAATCATTGCAGACACTGATCACACTGCACAGATGCACAGATCTCTAACATTTACACATTTAAGAAGTCCGACTTTGCCAGATTGTTGTTAATTTTCTTACATTGTACTACATTGTACTAAATAATGCACGTCTGCGTGCTTTGTTTGTTATCAAAGGGCCGTTCTAGTCGGAGACGTGTAAATCATATAAAGCAAACGCACATGCACACATTAAACGCGTCTAAATTCAAATGAGCCGCTTCGAACAATAGTCGCAGGGTGTGGAGTGTCATTTCAACAAAATCAATGTTGTGATCGGAACAAATTTGGTGTGTAAATCACTGACTGTGTTATAGTGTGCAGTTATGCAAAATACATGTACGTATGCCACAGTGCTTTTCAGGGGCGGATCCAGGATTTCAGGTTAGGGTGGGGGGGGGGGGGGGGGGGCGGGACTTCTTAATTGAAATAGTTTACTATACTTTCGAACTAGCACCGTTTGTTCATCGACCAAGCGGAGCTGGGGAGACTGCTAGGTGGGTCCGGCAGTATGCCCTCCGGAATATGTTTGATATTTACACCCCATTTTGCTGCATTTTAGAGCAAAAATATCTTTACTCGCCAAATTTTAGGGGTGGGGGCGCAGGGTTTTCCCCTACGTGAATCCGTCCTTGTTTTTAGCATGGCTGTTTCTTTGTTTACTAAGGCGCTGCATGTACTTTTTCTGAAACACAACAAAACTAAATTGCACATTTCATTTTCAAATTAGTTATTCCCGACGAGAGAATATACTGCCGGTATTTTTATCGGGACATGTAACAATTATACAACCATGTATGTTACATCAGCGCGAGGCATTTTCCCATAGACCTGCTACCTGCTAGTATGGGGTTCATGTACATTAGCCCATCCGTCAGTCATATTGGCTACACAGGAAAATGTTCTTCCCACTTTCTGAGATGTAAATTTAATTCCGAGTCGGAGAATGGAGTTTTTATTTTGTTTAAAAATGCCCGGAGGTGTCCGACTACCCTCTAGACCCCATCGGGCGCTGAAGTCATATATATGTGCAGCCATAGGCCTATCCAAATTCTGGTTATTCATTTCTACAGAAATAAAATGCATTTGTTTCAATCACCGATACGATGTGCATATAATTTACAATTTCTAACACCAGGAATGCCGTTTATTTTTTTTTGTCTTTGGTGACGTATTAAATCAATAAATGACGTCACAATTAACTGTAAATGACGTCAATTCTGAAATAATTACTATGTATCTTTCTGACGACACACGTATATGAATCCATTATGGCGATGGTGGCAAATTACGAAGCCACAGGTCGGCTAATTATAGATTTAAAATCGATAGTTGTGCGTTTGTTTTGGTCACTACATGTACATATCATAGTTTTATTCTAATGAATGTTTGATAGTATACATACTAACACTTGTAGATACATTCAGTGTAACTTATCAGCAAATACAGTTTACAGCAAGCACAGTGAATGAGTCTATGAACACTCATTTCTACTGTAAGCTGTTGAGTTGCATTGTACAAACGTCGCCGTTTATGACGTTACGTTTTTTTTCGTGCGTGATTCACATGGTGCTACAAAAAGTGAGATAAAACAGAAACTACTAAACATAATTGCATTTTCTTTCCAAAATATTGTTTTTGAAAGGTGTCCGCATCAGAAAATGTAAAAAAATGCAAATCGAAAATATTGTCAGTAAGGCCGGTTTTCACAGAGCGCGGCTCATATTATTTGACCTTGACATTGGACATGCGGAGAGCATGAGTGTAGTGGGGAATGGGAATGTGGATAATAATAAACATGAACATGAAGTTTCAAGCCAAGTGGTCGTAGATCAAACAACTTATATGAGAATGGAGAAACGTGCACGCATCAACTGGACGTAATTTTTAAGTTATTTGATCTTGACCTTGGGCATGGGAGAGCATGGGTGGGGTAAGGAATGAAAATATGGATGATAATGAACATGTACATAAAGTTTCAAGCCCAATAGGTCATACAGTACATAAGATATAGGCGAATCGAAAACGTGACGGACAGACATACGGACGGACGTACACACTGCGGTATACTTGTAAACCCACTTACCTGTGCACCTGGGTGGGTGGGTGGTTGGTTGGTTGATTGATTGGTTGGTAGGTTGGTGGGGCGGTTTTAGTGGTTTGTTGGTTGGCACACATGTTGGTTGATTGGTTGCATTTTTGTGATGTCTGATCTGGGCTTTCACTGTTTGCATTAAATAAGGCCAAAATAAAAGTGTTTGTTTACTATTAATATTTACTATTACGCTAAAAAAATAATAGATACGTAGGTAGACAAAAGTTTTTATTTTGTAAAAACTTTTTGTCTTCTATTGACATCAGATCCACGCCAAATGGGTGGGTGGGTTGGGTGGGGTGGTGTGGGGATGGGTTTGGTGGTTGCTTGGTTGCTTGGTGGGGTAGGGTGGGCGGCTAGTGGGTCGGTGTTTGGTTGGTTGTTTGGTTGGTTGTTTGGTTGGTTGGTTGGTTGTTGGTTGGTTGGTGGCTGGTGGGGTGGTGGGTGTTTGGGTGGTTGGTGGTTGGTGGGTGGGTGGGTGGGTGGGTGGGTGGGTGGGTGGGTGGTTGGTTGGTTGATTGGTTGATTGATTGGTTGTTAGTTGGTGGGGCGGTTTTAGTCGTTGGTTGGTTGGCACATATGTTGGTTGATTGGTTAGTTGGTCGGTGGTTAGTTGGCTGGTGGTTGTTTGATTGGTGGGGTGGATTTGGTGCTTGGTGGTTGGTTGGTCGGTTGGTGGATAAAGCATGGGCCAGAGTTGCAAATCTCTTGCACATACAAACAGTAGTAAACACATCGTTCACTGAATTATGGAACATTATAGATTTGGATCAGGCTGATATCGGGCGACACTGATTGTAAACTTCATAACCATGATAACTGTCGGCAAACTACAGCAATTATTTTGTTGAATTTGCAATCAGTGTAAGCCCAGATCAGACTACACTTTTGTGATGTCTGATCTGGACTTGCACTGTTTGCATTAAATAAGGCCAAAATAAAAGTGTTTGTTTACTATTAATATTTACTATTACTCTAAAAAAAAAATAGATACGTAGGTAGACAAACGTTTTTATTTTGTAAAAACATTTTGTCTTCTATTGACATCAGATCCACGCCAAATTTAGAGTAATATATGTCATGGCTAACTATTTAAGTTTATATAGTGTATACTAAACAACTATGTTGGCAAATCACTTTTTATTTGATGATTGCAGTGATTTTGTTTGTATTATTATTATTATTTATTACTAAAATGTTTAGGGTCGGCGGGAAAATCTAGGGAGGGTCGGGTAACCGGAAACAAACATATTTGTTTAGGCCTAAGTTACTGATATCTCTAGCAAAAAATGCAAACCTATATGAGGCATGCGCGACTGCAAACTCCATATTGTCCTGGCAACCGACATAAACAATTATTTACCCACCTCCAAGCAGAAAACCTCCATCGAAGCCTCACTGTAGCAGACTTGCACTCTCTCTTCGAGCATTCGGCCTTGTGCCTGACAAACTCACGCCATCCTTCGAAGCACCTGTAAATACAAAAGTGAAAGTGAAAGGGTTTAACGTCCCACCAACAGCTGAGGTCATACAGACACGGGACTACAGTTTAATGTCTCATCAACAGACCAGTGGGATGGAAATACTATGAAAGTATTTTTGATGCCCGAGGTATGAAGTCCGTGTTCCAACCCCTAGGCCACAACCCATCCACCTGTAGATACAGAATAAGCAAGCTCTGAGGTCAGAGAAATTTAATTTATAGTTTCTCATCCCAACCTCCACCCCCGTTGAAATAATTGGAAAATTATTATTTTATTTGTGTATATATCTTTTCCAAAGAAGAAAATGTGAACAATTGGAACGTGAATGTGAAGGTCAAAGAGTGAAGGTCATATTAAGGGCAGAATGGATGCGTGTCATTTGTGAACAAGTGTGATGTACAGAAATTTAACAAGAGCTCCGCGGAGCAAGATGTCCCAGCCGCAGTTTGATAGTACGTAAGGAGCTGTATATAACTGATGCTAAATTTCTATACTAGACATTTTTGAAATCCGTGACCTTCACCTTGGGGTTACCGGACACGATGAACTTTCTGCATATGATGCGGAATGTTCTTACAAATGCATGAATGAAATATTAAAGCATTCCATCAAGAGAAACAGAAGTTGTAATAAATTAAACCGAGCGTTAAGTTTTCCAAACCCGGAAATTTTCTAACCTTGTGATCTTGACCTTTGGGGTTAGCGGGCACCATGGGCTTTCTGTAGAATGATGCGGGATGTTGTTTCAAATATATGTATGGAATATTAAAGCATTTCATTGAGGGAAACAGAAGTTACAATGAATTAACCTGAGCGTTAAGTTTTAGAAACATAGCCAAACGCAAAAATATAACTTTGAATGCATGTGAAAAGTAGGTCAATGAACCATGAAAACTAGGCCAATATCACATGGGCTCCCTCTGTGTGAGATGGTTACACCATAGTGTTGATGTATACCAAGTTTGGAGGTTGTAGGACTTATAGTTTTCCGGACACTGAGCTAAATTCAAAAACTTAACATTGAATGCATGTGAAATGTAGGTCAATAAACAATGAAAACTAGGTCAAGGTCACATGGGCTACCTCTGTGTGAGATGGTTACATCACAATGTTGATGTATACCGAAGCATTCCATCAAGGGAAACATAAGTTGTAATAAATTAGACCGAGCGTTAAGTTTTCCAAACCCGGAAATTTCTAAGTCAGTGACATTGACCTTTGTGGTTAGCGAGCACCATGGGTTACACCACAGTGTTGATGTATACCGAAGCATTCCATCAAGGGAAACATAAGCTGTAATAAATTAAACGGAGCGTTAAGTTTTCCAAACCAGGAAACTTCTAAGTCAGTGACCTTGACCTTTGGGGTTAGCGGGCACCATGGGCTTTCTGTAGAATGGTGCGGGATGTTGGTACAAACGCATATATGGAATATTAAAGCATTCAATTGAGGGAAACAGAAGTTACAATGAATTTACATGAGCGTTAAATTTTAGAAACAGAGCTAAACGCAAAAAAATCAAAGTTGAATGCATGTGAAAAGTAGGTAAATGAACCACGAAAACTATGTCACAGTCACATGGGCTCCCTCTGTGTGAGATGGTTACACCACAGTGTTGATGTATACCAAGTATGGAGGTCAAAGGACTTATAGTTTTCTGGAAACTGAGCTAAACGCAAAAACTGAACGTGAAATGTTGACACCGCCGCCTACGCTGACGGCGACGGAAAAGCTATGCCTATGTCCCGCTTCTGCTAAAGCAGGCGGAACAAAACTAATCCATCAAGGGGTATAGAAGTTATAATTGAGAAACTGTAGCAAACTTCTTAACTCAAAATTCTAAGCATTGTTGTGAAGGTCAAAGTGTCAAGGTCATGATAACGGCAGCAGAGACCGAGACCGGGGGCATACAAATGTTTCAATAAATAAGGTTCGATCATGTCCCTCCGTGGGTAAACATTTGCCGTGACGGTTCAAACAGTTCCCGAGAACGTTACCCACGGATGTTATTGTTACATTTCCGTCGGAAATATCATGCAATTTGAGCATATATGCAGTACTTTCGGTATTTTGATTAACCCGTTTCATTCAAACAGCTATAATTTACACATACATATTCCGGGCCACAGTACACGTCGCGTGATGCAACCGCGCCAATTTCAAAAGTTCAGTGAGACCGTTGTGAACTGGTCTGGTGACGAAATGGCGCGTTCTAGTAACGTTATGAGCGACTTGCATTACGTCGGTGTTGGCTTGGCCCCGTAATGAGCATTGTTTTCAGCCATGGTCAAACAGCACGAGCTGTATGTTTGAACACGGCTATGAGCGGTGTTGAACAACGACAGGCATGTACCAATACAATTTTTACAGCAGCTGAAATTAGTAGTAGGTTAACTTACTGTGAGACGAGCATGTCGCGATATCGCAGCACTATGGGTTTAATCTTCAGCATCTAGTGTGCCGCCGATCGCCACTTGACGAAACATCGCTTGATTTGTGAGAGGCTGAGAACCACTCTGATCGCGGACGCCTCTCGCTTTTCATCTTCAATCACGTTGAGTCGGTCTCTCCATCGGTTGAACATCACTGAAATAAAGTTACAATAAATATTTTCAGCACAATGTCAAGGTAATATCCTGATATGGTGTCAGGCACCCTTTCTACATCGGATCACGTGGCCGGTGTGCATCCTAGTACAATTCACTAGTCAGAATACTTGAAAGTCTTCTGTCCTCCACTGAATCCTCAGTTGGTTGATTGGCTGGCTGGCTGGCTGGTTGGCAGGGCTTCAGATAAGAAATTAATAATTGAGTATTGTCACTCAATCATTTCTGAAGCAATTGGGTATTTCAAAATTTTAATTGGGTAAAATAAAATCACACTACTGTTTACACATCAACAGACAGCACTTTTTGAATAGTTTGCTTCGAAATGAAAATATGGCTTGGCATTTCATCGAGACGATTCAAATGAGTGGTAACAACATATACAGTTAGCGTGGCCTAGTGGATAAGGCATTCACCTCGCAACTGGGGAGTTGAAGGTTCGAGCCCCTGCTCGGGCTGATTGGGCTGAGCCGCCAGTTAGTTAAATAAATAAATGGTACCGATTGCCTACCTGTCTGATGCCTGGCATACAAGATAGGAATTGGGAAGTATTGTTGTTCAGAGATTAGAGTATCTGATAAGTCAAAACTGGCTGGCTCTGTCAATAGGGGAGGCACTATAATAAAAACCACTCCTGGTGGAGCAAGTCTAGAATGTGTGGTAGGTCGAGGTCACATGAAGGTCACGCATATACAACAGTTTGCACTGAGTAGTATAAGACAAAGATATTGTAGAAATAAGGTGTCTGTACGTGTGACAGATAGTGTGAAACGAATCAAAACACCAACATTTATTAATGTAATTTAAGAATAAAAAGTAGGTCAAGTTCACATGAAGTTCACTAACATACAGCAGCTTGCATTGAGTAGCCCATACAATGGATATAATGTAGACCTCTGGTGGCTGTAGGGGAAACAGATACAATGTAGGGTGAAACAGATTAAAACACGAGTACTCAATGTTGAAAATGACTAAGCGAAAAAGTAGGTCAGTCACATGAATGTCTCTCATATACAGCAGTTTGAACCGACTGCCACACAACATATATGTAGAAATCTGGTGGCGGTAGGAGCGATCAACTGGGTGAAACCACAGAAGTGAATGTAACAATATACAGCAGGTGCGTAATAATAAATGCGTACTTACACGTAGCTATATACATGTCTTAACCCTTACACCGTGATCTTAATTTTTTGTCGTCTGCTGTTTATTTTATATTTTCCATTTTTATCATCAAAAGCATGCTTTGACATCACTTTAGAATAATTTACAAAATGCTCAGAATCATTTCCATTGAAGTGTTGTCCAACCATGATTTTATTGAGAAATAAGGCAAGATATAAAAGTAACAGCAGACGGCAATTGTGTGTGGCGGTCTAAGGGTTGTGGGTTTAAACCTACCTAAGGCATACATTTGTTTACATTATTTTTTAACTTAGTTGGAGTTATATGTTGCTACCGGTGAATCCTGTCATTGTTTACACAGAATATAAATATTGATTGAATGGCAAACTTTTATTTTTTAGGGATCAATTGTCGGACAGACGATTTGATACAGAATTGCAGATTGTATTCATCAGGAATTATCAGGTATTTAACACTTTTCACCCCTAAGTAACTAAAATGGATTTGTATATGTTAATTTTCCAATCAATTCAATAGTCACAAAATAATTTTCAGACTTATGAAAAGGGGATGTTTTTGTCTTCAAAGGTATGAAACTTACTTGCAAAAAGTGCAGATCCTGATGAGATTGCTCATCATTATGAGCCGGCTCATTTGGATCTACACTGATTGCAAACACCGCTATAGAAGTCGGTAGTGTTGAAAGGTTAACTGGACATTGGTATAATACCAGTGTTTTGTTTTACTTTTCGGGAAAGGGGGTCACTCAGTGCCTTTTGGAAGGGGAAAAATGTAACGATAGCTAGACAGCACATCGGTCATACCAGTTATCCGGACAATCAGTTAACGGACAAATGAAAATACCTGTTAATTAATTCGATTTTGCAACGAACACATCTAAGTCATTCAGGTGCTTGCTGTTTCCATGCCAGTGTTGAGAATATATTTTGGTAAAATTGGCTGAAAAAATTTCTCTACTCTGTCCACAAGTTGTTTACAACGTCAAAAGTCGCGCGGGAGCTTGCAATCGAGTGCGCCCAATATGTCATTTCAGAGTTGTTATAAAATACAATAAATCTTTCGAGTTTTCCAAAAAGCGAAGGGTGATTCTTTTTTTCTGCAGAACTAGACACAATGCTGTTTACACTAGTTTACAGGCGATAACATTATGATTTCAAGTTGAGAATAGAAGCTATAAGACGATAGCTGCTATTATAAGAAAAATATCGTTAAAAAAATGCCATTTTTGTCTGATAATCTGGATGATCCCTGTAGGGGATTTTTCTGCAGTAGGCCATAATGGCATATACAGTGGAACCTCTCTAAACCGGAAACCAAGAAAACACATGTGATTTTATTTTTGATGAGTTTTTTTGGTCATTTATGGCTTGTGATAATGCCTGTTCGTGATCGCATAGTACACAACTATGGCTCAGAATGATCAAAATGCCTGATTTACAGTAAAACCTCTCTAAACCGGTAATTACAGTGAAACCCATATAAACCGGACACCCTGGGACATCCCAGGGTGTCCGGTTTAGAGAGGTTTCACTGTATTATCAAATAAACAGTCACATACAGTCAAACCTGTGCTACAGGTCACCTCCTAATAGCAATTACCTGTCAATAGCAGCCACACTTGTTTTCCCAATTATTCAATTACTACATAAACGAACAAAGGCCACCTGTGAACAAAGACCAGCTTTTTCTCTTCCCATGGCTGGCCTTTATTCACAGGTTTAACTGTGTTTTACCTACTTTTTTGAGCCATTGAATCAACAGTTGCTATTTCATAAAAATTAATTTTATTTACAACAAAAAGGAGTATTTGAGGAGGAATTTTTTCAGTAAAAAAAAAATGAGTGAAAGAGAATGGGTTTAATATCACACTAAGAGCTAAGGTCATATAAAGACAGGATCACAGTTTAAAGTCTCATCCGACAGACCAGTGGGATGGACATACTACAAAATTATTTTTCGATGCCGTAGGCGAGGTTTGAACCCCTAGGTCAAACCCCATCCCTAATATGTGGGTGAAACATGCTGACAAATTGCAAAATGTTCATCAGACATTGACGCTGATACAATGTATCACGATCAATCCATATTCCAAAACTATTGTCGCCGACGTTTCATTGGTTGAACAGCGTCATGTGACACGTTACCAAATGTCACATAGCACACTCCTCTAGCTTGATAACGAGCTTGATAACAATCTACATTACTTGTTAGAAGATGGACGATGTCCATCACTGATGGCGAACAGTGCAGATCCTGATCAGATGGTCTGGATCTGCTCTGGTCACAAAACCCATAAGCCCCATTTCTTCAGTCACAGCCACAAATGAAGAAACGTGAACAATGAAAATAGAATTATATTTGCCAAATCTGTAACATAAAATGTTGCCTGATAAACCAACTATATGTACCAGACTAGTGTCTTCTGATATCAAGTTTATCAGGCTTGGCTCGGAAACGGTAGGAATTCCTCGACAAGCCTCGGACTTTCTACAAGTTTCCTAGCCTCGTCTGATAAACTTGATATCAAAAGACACTGGCCTGGTATTCTATATTTCTTACATCAAATGGTTCTGTATAGTGTATTTACGCAGTGATTTAAAAATCATAATACCTACACTAGTACATTTGCAAGATGTATGATCACGTGGTTACAACAACAGCAACACGTACTGAAACTTCCAGAAGCCCTCCGATTCAAAGTAAGTATATTTTTATTAGTCCGTATTATGTAACAGATTTTGATGAAATATATATCAAATGCGTCTTTGGCCCAAACTTCTGTCGTTTTTGCGAAGAATCTACCGACACGGAAATCGATTCTTCGCAAAAATGACATAAGTATGTTCCAAACTCGCGCGACCACCAAATGCAGCTCATGAAGATTCGTTTGCTGCTCCATATTTCATAAAAATCGGTTGCCTATTAAGGAAAATATAAAATAAAATTTACTTTGGAGTGTGCGCGCTTTCAACACTTTCAGCCATTGTTGTTGTTGTTGTTGTAACCACGTGATCATGCACCTTGATTTTTTTATGAAAATGATATAACTACAGAAACAGGTTAGATGACCGGTACATCTTCAATATATGATGATGTACTTATGCAATAAAGACACCTTTGTTATTTACAGAGCTCCAGATAAGCTTTGTTTCTAAAGCGTACTATACCCCCTGATTTCAAAATTTTTTCAATATTTTACTTTTACAAATGGAGTACATATGTATTGATTTTCTTCAAACTAAATAGGGAACAAATGATAAAAAAAATATCACATATTTCAACATTCACTTATTTGAGTTACAAAAATGCTGCTCAACTAAGTGAATTTTCAACTTTATGACAGTATTTTCACTACTCAATTTGAAAATCAATGCGTATTTTCACATAGCTGTGCGTATTGTACACCCACTTTTGATAATCAATGCGTATTCAGCTAAAATAATTGCGTAAAATACGCCAATACGCCCCTTATCTGGAGCGCTGTATTTATTAGTAAACGTGTTTCATAAATACAATTGATCACATGAAAACCTTGTTATGACGTGCTGTAACCCATTTCATAAATGTCATACAACACACGTGTAATAACACCTGCAGCGAATTTGATTGGCTGCCCGCATCACCATAATTACGTATTCGTATTATGTATGCGCTACAGTTATGCCAAGCAAATAAAACGAGGATGTTCCAAATGACGTCCCTCATGGCGCGACAAAGCTACGATGTTTTGACGTTGACGTCATTATATTTTAAATGTCATTAGCAGCGTTGGTGATTCAGTGAAATCACTACAATTGTTAAAATGTGCTCCCGTTTGGTAATATGAAGTGAAGTGCTTATAAATAACTGGAACCTATAATGTGGCATATTTAATAATTTGTTTATTGCTAGTATTAAAACTATTTTTGTCTGTCAAGATTTTCAACTCGATGTGAAAATAGTCAATGGCGTCTTCTCACTGATATGTATCGGATAATCTCCAAGTTTACTGCTATTTGGAGGGTGAAGTCATGTGATAAACATAATCTCAAACAAGTTTCCATTTGATATGAGATTTATGAAACGAGTCACGCACAATTTATGCATAAATTGTGCGTGACTAGTTTCATAAATTTCATATCAAATGGAAACTCGTCTGAGATCCTCTATATATAATCATCGCTCAAGACAGCTTCTTTATATATTCACCAGGACATATCAAACGTGTGAAAGATGGAGGTTAGTGGACGCAAAGAAGAGCCTGATGAACAGATTGCCACCTGTACGACACATCCTGGGAACATCAGCAATTATCACTGTGAAACTCACAACTACACCGGCTGTTACGTTTGTTTTACAACGGTCCACATACACTGTGCAACCAGCTATACTAGTATACCAGGTAACGTGCCATATATTGACCCAATACGTACTGACTTTGACCTGATACAAACATCCGGGTTACAACAAAGTGAAAACTGATGTTCTATTAGTCGGATGACGTCACGTGACATTACCGAATGACGTCAGTGTAAAAACGGAACGTAAACAAGTCCGCGTTCTGTCCATAGATAACGACGTCATCTGTGGTCATTGTCGAGCATAAAACGTTACCTGATAAATTGAACAACAGACTACTGTATTTTTATATCAAGTTCATCAGGCTCGGCTCGGAAACGGTAGGAATTCCTCGGCAAGTCTCAGAAGTCCTACGCGTTTCCTAGCCGTGATTGATAAACTTGATATCAAAAGACAGTAGACTGGTATTCTCTATATTCCAGATCTTGCGAAAGGTACAGCAACATCATCATATTACAAGGGCGTACAGCAGATGCTAATTGAACTAATAGATCAGCTAAATGATTTTGAACCAGAAGCAGTTAACTCCGAAGAAAAACTGGAGGAAAGTGGTTCTAAATATATGAACGAAGTCAAGATGTACAGAGATGAACTGGTAGCATATATAGATGAACTTGTAGACAAGGCTGAAGCAAAGAAACAGGAAGCAATGAAGAAAGGTCGAGAACGAATAAATAATGCCCGCACGTTCAGTAAGGTTCATCTGCTTAATATTGAAGCTGCCGAGCTGGCAATTTCTGACAGTATAAATAATGGTTATGCAAATAAACTCTTTGTGTTGAATCATGCTGAAAAATTAATGCAAGATTGTCAAAGATCAATTGCCCTAGCAAAACAAGGCCTGCAATACAATGTGAAGCCATTAGTTTTTGTAAGAAATAGAAAGCTAGAAGATCAACAGGTGGACATTGATTCTATAGGGGAACTAATGAATGACCCATGTCTTCGTCAAGAAATCGATGTGCGTGAATCTAACGACAGTACCACTTCTGACGTTACTGCTTCTATTACCCTGGCAGATGGCCGGTTTATAGTCACTGATCAAGCAAACAAATCGGTCAAACTGTTTGACACGAGTTTCAGATTGCAGTCTTGTATGCGTCTGCCTTCTAAGCCACATAATATTGCTGAGGTAAGCAGCACTGAAATAGTTGTGAATTTACCAAGAAATATGTCCGAAAAACAAATCCAGTTTATAACTGTGTCACACAAATTGACCGAAGGACTGACTATAGACTTACAAGAAGGACTTAAGTGTCTTGGTCTAGCAGTCTGTGAAGATAATCTGTTAACACTTGCTGACTACTGGCTAACAAATAAAATCAATCTGCTAGACATGAGCGGCAAACAGTTGCAGACTATAAGTAAATCCATTCAATATGTAAGCTGTCGACACATCGTGTTTCATCCCAGTAACAGACAGATCTATGTCTCGTATGGTGACAGAGTACAATGCGTCACAATGGAGGGCACAATAACGTTAGAATACAGAAATGACGACTTTAAGGGAGCGATGGGCTTAGCAGTACACCCTGACGGTACCATTTACGTATGCGGTAAGAAATCCAACAACATCCATCACATCGATACACATTGTCAGAATATAGAAATACTCCTTAACAAGGGAGAACTGACCAAGCCACAATCGGTGTCATTTAGCCTGGACGGAGATACAATGTACGTGTCCGAGTTCACCAGTAACAAACTAAAGGTGTTCAGCGTCTATGTCTGACCAACCTACAATAGGTGTCATTTAGCCTGGAGGGAGATATAATGTACATGTCTGAGGTCACCAGTAACAAACTAAAGGTGTTCAGCTTCTATATTTATACAGATTGACCAACCCACAGTAGGTGTCATTTAGCCTGGAGGGAGATACAATGTACATGTCTGACGTCACTAGTAACACACTAAAGGTGTTCAGCTTCTATATTTAGACAAATTGACCAACCCACAGTAGGTGTTATTTAGCCTGGAGGGAGATACAATGTACATATCTGAGGTCACCAGTAACACACTAAAGGTGTTCGACGTATCCTTGGAAGAAATTTAATGGACAAATCAGATTGAACTAAAACAACATCTTTATTCCAGCATGGCATCTGGGGAACTCTCATACCCGGAGAATACAAACAGTCTATTAATTATAATAACACCGTGTACAATGGTAGCTCGGTCAAATGGTTGATAACGAAAGGTAATACACTACACTCCCCCCTTTCTTAAAATATTGAAACCCCATTATTTTTTTTTTATGTATTTGAAATTCACTTGTGTGATTGGTAATAAATGTTTTGTAAATTGGTTAATAAAAATTAAACTTCTTTACCATGAGACGTCTACAGTTCCATGTCAATTTCACTAAGTTTAGAAACACATTAGTCTTAAAATAACATGACTAGTCTAGTGATTGTATATGTAACCACAATTGTATGACTAAGTAACACACTTCCTGAATGTTGAATGTTTTGACTGTGTCTATATTGACAGAACAAATTCGTCGAAGTGTTTAGGCGTTTTCCTAACGCGCACTGGTCCCTGTGGTGTCATGACAGTAGAAGCCGGTATATTCAGACTTATTCCAGCTTATTTTGTCCCAGAACTGTCAGATTCACCAGTCAAATCATTGCAAATCTCGGACTCAGTTATATCAAGATTGTCAAAATTTACACAGTCTTCTACTGATATTGGATCATTATACTTTTTGACCTGTGTTGAATTCCGACTGTAACGAACACCTTCCGGTGATTCTATGACACAACTATTCCCATGTTTTTTCTACAAGTGTGTATGGTGTTGGATTGAAGGTTGTGTCGAGTGTGTTGGTTCTCTTCCGCTTCACGAGTACGCGATCACCTTCGCCAAGGTCGCTCTGTCTCGATCCCCGTTTCTCGTCTATATATAGTTTGTTTTTATATTTCGCGATCGTATCCCTCTCGCGAACATCTTCGTCGGTTTCCTTGTACACCATATCCTCGACCTGTGGTAGTTTTGTGCGTAGTTTACGCCCGAACATCAGTTCGCTTGATTGATACGCCGGTTGTATTGTGTGGTGTACTACTGTACGCCAGTAAGTATGTGCGAATGTCCTTTTTGCAGTCTCTGGACTCTGCATGTGCTATGCGGATACGTTTCAGCAGAGACAGATTTTGCCGTTTAACTTCTCCATTTGCAGCCGGATGTAGTGGTGTTACTGGTCTGTGTTTAACACCATTGTCTCGTAGATACGACTCAAATGTCTCGGATATAAATTGTGGTCCGTTGTTAGATGCTACAGACTTTACTAACCCGTAGCGCGAAAACATTGTCTCTAACGCTTCAATCATACGTTCACTGGATGTGTCTTTAGTTATTTCAATCTCGTAGTACCGACTATAATAGTCCACTACCACCAAAATGAAATGACCTGAGGGCAGCGGCCCACGTAGGTCTATGGCTACATCCTGTCATGGGCCTGTAGGCAACGGCGTTGGTGTCAACTGTTCTGGATGTGGTAGCGCACTCACTAGTTGACAGCCATGACAGCTTTTCACATATTTTCACATATTTTTCAACGTCTCTATCCATATTGGGCCACCATACTCTACTTTGTAGTTGTCGTTTCGTGCCCACTACTCCCAAGTGTCCTTGATGAGCGAGTTTCACACATTTAAGTCTCAGCTCTTTCTGAATAACTAATCTGGTTCCCCGTAGTATCACCTTCCCA
This sequence comes from Conchocele bisecta, assembly GCA_029237695.1. Lineage (NCBI taxonomy): Eukaryota > Metazoa > Mollusca > Bivalvia > Lucinida > Thyasiridae > Conchocele > Conchocele bisecta. The sequence continues at coordinate 39,249,230 of CM055271.1, read as the reverse complement.
AAGTTACACAACTCATTACGTATCAGGTAATATGAAGCACATGATTTGTCAAAGTGTTGATTGTTCAATGAGTTTTTCGCAGCGTTTAACTCTGCATCAGTGTCAGTTGCTCGCTCAACATCAGAGATAGGAATTGCTACCGGAGTTATTACTTTCTTTGACACAAATTGTACATATTCTTCTGTTTGTCTTTGTAACTTGTTTCGGTCCATGTTTTCACCAGTTGGTATCAATCGCGATAACGCGTCTGCGATATTCAAGCGTCCTGCTATATACCGTATCTGATACGTGTATGGCATTAGTTTCATCATCCACCTTTCCACGTGCGCACTTGGTTTTGATTTAGGTCCGTACAATACTTCCAAGGCTGTATGGTCTGTTACCAGTTCAAATTCAATTCCATAAATGTAAACAGCGTTTTTCGACATCTGATAATGCTCTAATAGCGTTGTTAATCACGCGTATCTCTCCGTCATACTCCTGCACTAATGCAGCACCTATGCCAACATTACTGGCATCTGTCACAATTGTCGTTTTTGCATCCGACCGATAATATCTCAGTGTACTAGAATTTACTAAACGGTCTTTCAGTTCAACAAAACTTTTCTGCCCTTCTTCTCCCCAATGGAATTTCGTGTCTTTTTTTGTCAAATCTCTTAGAGGTTGAGATGCTGAGGCGAGGTCTGGAATATACCGGGCGCTGAAGTTCACAAGTCCCAGGAAACTACTCACTTCAGATGCAGTTTCCGGTTGTTTTTCATTCACAACTGCTTTCACTCTGTCCTCTGTAGGCCCGATTCCATACTTTGACAGTACATGTCCCATGAACGTGATTTTGTCCATTCCGAAACAACATTTCTCTTTATTTAACGTCAAGAGCCTTTTCCTCTCAGTTTTTCGAGTACTTGCTGCAGTTTCTCGTCATGATCCTTTTGATCCTTTCCAAATACGACAATATCGTCCCGAAATGTTCTGAACTCCTTCACAGTTTTGTAACGCTTGACCGATGATGTGCTGATATTTTTCAGGCGCGGCATTCATTCCAAACATTAGGAGTTTATAACGGTAAAGTCCCTTGTGTGTAACAAATGAAGCTATGTCCCTTGATGATTCCTCTAATTCTAACTGTTTGAACCCGTATTTCAAATCGATCTTACTGTACACTTCACTGCCATTCATTTTATAGAGTATTTCATCCACAGTCGGAATTGGCTGACGTTCACGAATAATAGCCTGATTTGCTTGCCGCATGTCAATACAAATCAGTATGTCGCCATCAGATTTTGGAACTACAATCATAAGGCTCATCCATTCTGTTGGCGTCGTTACTTTCTCAATGATATCTAACGACTCAAGTTCGTCTAACTTGTTCGACACATTTTGACGTAATGTGAATGGAATTATATACATTCTCTGAGCTACTGGCGGAACAGATTCATCAATATGTAGCTTCAACTGGTAATCTTTCAATTTACCTATGCCACTGAACAGATCATCATATTGTTCATATATTTCAGAAATATAATTCACTGAACCAACAGCTAATAGTCCAAGCTCCGTAGCTGTTGTTCTGCCTAACAAAGCTATCACTTTTCCTTTCAGCACGTAGAAGTCTGCTTCTCTCTCATTTTAATTATTCCTCAAAGTTATTTTTGCAGTAAAAATGCCAACTAATTCCAGTGGTCCACCTGATTCAAACGCATAAAGTTTCGTTTCCGTCTTCTGTGACCGACTTTTAATCTTTTTTAGTTTTATTTTAAATTATCCCACAATGAACTGTCAATAACATTAACTCATTCAACCCTGGCTACCAATTACCAGTTCACCCCTAGAGATAACTGATAAGCCATCCCCTGGCTACTGCAGTGGGCTTATCAGCTCTGACTCCCTGTGAATATTTGATGCAATTTCCAAATAGGATTATCAGGCAAGGGGTGTCTTACATTAACTGACTAAAAACAGTTTATATATTATCCAATACATCTGAAAATTCATATGTATAGTCATCCGAGATTTATCTACGTAATGATGTAATTTTCATTATGCACTTCCCTTATTTCATTATGCAGGACATGATAAAACAGACATAATCTATAAAACAATCTTTATTTATCAAGTTTATTGAATGTACAAGTATGTGTTCAAATCACTATTGACAAAACATGGCTTATTTAATTTATGCCCAGTGCATATCCTGATCAGCCTGCGCATTTATGGTGACTGACCGAAATGCGAACAATGTAGATCCTGACTAGACGGCGTGTGGATGCGCTGGCCTGTATGGTTATTCACTCCTTACAAATGTAATAAGCCCGGTTTTATCAGATCATAGCTGAGTTAGTTTCACATTATGGATGTTGTGAATTGTTTTGTGTTATATTTAGTTGCTTATTAATTTCTATATTATGTACAATAAGTTCAGAAAACAATAAATTGGTAGATTCTCATCCATTTTTGTGAAAGGTGTGGGTGTGAAACTTTAATTTAATGAACATTATTCCAAATTACTGTACAAATATACTAATGCCTGGATTTTTTTAAAATATATACTTGTAACCAAAATGGATTTGGCAGTTTATTTTAGGGGCGGGTGGGAATGAGAATCTATAAAATACTTTTCTCCGGTCTACATGCCATAAATTCGTGCTCATGCAAGTAGGGTAATAACGTACGTATCTTACAGGTCCCAAATATCACAGTAAGTCATAAGACAGCATTGCATCTCAATATAATCCAAAATGTAAATCCTTCTTTTCACAGAAATGAACTTCACATTTTTCACAAAAATGAATTTCACATTTTTGACACAAATGATTTCACATTGACACACAATTTGCATCATGATGATGCACAATTTTATTTAACACTTTATATAAATACAGGAGTATGTAGATTTTGTAGTTAACGTTTCAACACATCAAGATACCACGACACACAAGTGGATATTGCACTGTTGGCAGGTATTTACAACCTCGCGTCTCGTCTTCTTCATTGTCGGCAACGGCCTTTCTTCTCGGCGCTCTTTGGGAAACCAGGCTGACCTCTGGCTGTGTTTTTCGTGTAGATGTTTTCGTGCGATCACTCGTGTGGGGGGGTATCGGGATATCTTGTCAAAACGGTCTGTTTTCATGACTCTCGGACTCCTGGTGTTCAGATTTCCGAAGTGGGCATATGTCGACCAGTACATTGTCGTTTTTCGAGCTGAAATGCAAATGAAGAATTAATTATATCTGTCATATTAGCATAATGTGATATGTGGCTGCAACTGGAGAAATAGATTCATTTGTTGCGACCAGTGTAGATCCAGACCAGCATGTGCAATCGTACAGTCAGATCAGGGTAAGACCCGACTTCGCTCTACCTCTGCTGCAATTAAATTTTATAACAAATAAACGTTTTCTCGTTCTGTCCATGTACACATGTCAAAGTACATGACAACAATCATTTTACTGAACGTTAGTTTTTATTGTTAACATGTTGAAGTTAATTTGTGTTTATACATCATGACTATATCTGGAAATAAAACTACAAATTAATTTGTTTTTAAATATCAATGTCCTGTAGCCTGGTAATGATCTATATTGCTTGTTAAAAGCACAGGCATTCGGCGTGTTTCGGCTTTCATCGGTATAACTATGCATATAAACAAGGTTGATAACTTTTGGTCGGACACGACCTCGTATCATAACACATTCCACAATTTTATTAACGCTAATGTGAATATTTTGGCGGAAAGTGCACATGTTGATTTGGGAATTATTGTTATCTTGCTAAAATAACATAGCTAGAACATATGTATGCAAATAATATCGAATTACAGCTCCATTTCCTAGGTCGGACACAACCTCATATCATAACAAATTAAATAATGTGTTTAAGGCTCTAACGTCAATATTGTAGTGGCAAGTTCATATGATCATTTGAGAATTATCGATATCTTGTAGAAATACATGTACATAGAATGCACGGAAAATTACAATTTTACACATGTTATTTTGTTATGATACGGGGTCGTGTAATACTCTGTAATAGTTAATAAGCATGTACTTGTAACATGTTTAAAGGTAATGCCCACTCAAGAGGCACAACATGTTCTTTATAGGAATTAAATACGTGTATAATTGTGTCACTATTCCTCTAGTTCTAAAAATTACCAGTGCCCACTATACATATGTAATCATTTAGTAATATTTATTTTACTGATAGTGACTAATGTATCACCTGAAAAATCATATTCTCGACAGATTATAAAGTATGATAATTGCACATCAAACAATAAATACGGATAATAAATAGTAATGTCCGTCACGGTTATCTGCCCCTGATATCAGTGTGGAAATTTTACGTCCGACATAACATTTATAATAATGCCAACCAATGCGTGGGCTAATTGTGAATGAATGTTTATTTTGCTAGAAAATGTTTCAGATGATGTCTCCGTATATAAAGAACATGTTTTGCCTACTGAGTGGGCGTGTACCTTTAACATTAGCAGTGACATTTACGAGACATTTCATGTTTGCTGATACAAATATATATACTGTACATAATACTTTGTGATGGTTACTGGTAAATAACATAGCTATCCAAGACACCAGTGAAAAGTTATCATAGACCGTATTTCCTCTAATAGTAGCCCCCTTATCATATATGCATTCTAAATCTGTTATTGTCACATACAAAATCCATTTAAAATGGATTTTGTATGTGAAAATAACATATTTTGATCCTATTTTCCATGTTTTGATCCCCACGAATTACATAGCCTACAGGGCATTTATTAGAATAAATACGGTACATTGGATGTTTGTCGTTGCCCATACATTTACTGTACATAATACTTTGTGACGGTTATCGGTAATATTATTATAACTAGATTTGTCAGTAAGCGAGGCTTACGGAATACCACCCCGCGTGACAGTACATGTCACATGAACGTGATTTTGTCCATTCCGAAACAACATTTCTCTTTATTTAACGTCAAGAGCCTTTTTCTCTCAGTTTTTCGAGTACTTGCTGCAGTTTCTCGTCATGATCCTTTTGATCCTTTCCAAATACGACAATATCGTCCCGAAATGTTCTGAACTCCTTCACAGTCTTGTAACGCTTGACCGATGATGTGCTGATATTTTTCACGCGCGGCATTCATTCCAAACATTAGGAGTTTATAACGGTAAAGTCCCTTGTGTGTAACAAATGAAGCTATGTCCCTTGATGATTCCTCTAATTCTAACTGTTTGAACCCGTATTTCAAATCGATCTTACTGTTACACTTCACTGCCATTCATTTTATAGAGTATTTCATCCACAGTCGGAATTGGCTGACGTTAACGAATAATAGCCTGATTTGCTTGCCGCATGTCAATACAAATCAGTATGTCGCCATCAGATTTTGGAACTACAATCATAAGGCTCATCCATTCTGTTGGCGTCGTTACTTTCTCAATGATATCTAACGACTCAAGTTCGTCTAACTTGTTCGACACATTTTGACGTAATGTGAATGGAATTATATACATTCTCTGAGCTACTGGCGGAACAGATTCATCAATATGTAGCTTCAACTGGTAATCTTTCAATTTACCTATGCCACTGAACAGATCATCATATTTTTCATATATTTCAGAAATGTAATTTACTGAACCAACAGCTAATAGTCCAAGCTCCGTAGCTGTTGTTCTACCTAACAAAGCTAGCACTTTTCCTTTCAGCACGTAGAAGTCTGCTTCTCTCTCATTTTAATTATTCCTCAAAGTTATTTTTGCAGTAAACATGCCAACTAATTCCAGTGGTCCACCTGATTCAAACGCATAAAGTTTCGTTTCCGTCTTCTGTGACCGACATTTAATCTTTTTTAGTTTTAAATTATCCCACAATGAACTGTCAATAACATTAACTCATTCAACCCTGGCTACCAATTACCAGTTCACCCCTAGAGATAACTGATAAGCCATCCCCTGGCTACTGCAGTGGGCTTATCAGCTCTGACTCCCTGTGAATATTTGATGCAATTTCCAAATAGGATTATCAGGCAAGGGGTGTCTTACATTAACTGACTAAAAACAGTTTATATATTATCCAATACATCTGAAAATTCATATGTATAGTCATCCGAGATTTATCTACGTAATGATGTAATTTTCATTATGCAATTCCCTTATTTCATTATGCAGGACATGATAAAACAGACATAATCTATAAAACAATCTTTATTTATCAAGTTTATTGAATGTACAAGTATGTGTTCAAATCACTATTGACAAAACATGGCTTATTTAATTTATGCCCAGTGCATATCCTGATCAGCCTGCGCATTTATGGTGACTGACCGAAATGCGAACAATGTAGATCCTGACTAGACGGTGTGGATGCGCTGGCCTGTATGGTTATTCACTCCTTACAAATGTAATAAGCCCGGTTTTATCAGATCATAGCTGAGTTAGTTTCACATTATGGATGTTGTGAATTGTTTTGTGTTATATTTAGTTGCTTATTAATTTCTATATTATGTACAATAAGTTCAGAAAACAATAAATTGGTAGATTCTCATCCATTTTTGTGAAAGGTGTGGGTGTGAAACTTTAATTTAATGAACATTATTCCAAATTACTGTACAATATACTAATGCCTGGATTTTTTTAAAATAAAATATATCTTGTAACCAAAATGGATTTGGCAGTTTATTTTAGGGGCGGGTGGGAATGAGAATCTATAAAATACTTTTCTCCGGTCTACATGCCATAAATTCGTGCTCATGCAAGTAGGGTAATAACGTACGTACCTTACAGGTCCCAAATATCACAGTAAGTCATAAGACAGCATTGCATCTCAATATAATCCAAAATGTAAATCCTTCTTTTCACAGAAATGAACTTCACATTTTTCACAAAAATGAATTTCACATTTTTGACACAAATGAAATTTCACATTGACACACAATTTGCATCATGATGATGCACAATTTTATTTACACTTTATATAAATACAGGAGTATGTAGATTTTGTAGTTAACGTTTCAACACATCAAGATACCACGACACACAAGTGGATATTGCACTGTTGGCAGGTATTTACAACCTCGCGTCTCGTCTTCTTCATTGTCGGCAACGGCCTTTCTTCTCGGCGCTCTTTGGGAAACCAGGCTGACCTCTGGCTGTGTTTTTCGTGTAGATGTTTTCGTGCGATCACTCGTGTGGGGGTATCGGGATATCTTGTCAAAACGGTCTGTTTTCATGACTCTCGGACTCCTGGTGTTCAGATTTCCGAAGAGGGCATATGTCGACCAGTACATTGTCGTTTTTCGAGCTGAAATGCAAATGAAGAATTAATTATATCTGTCATATTAGCATAATGTGATATGTGGCTGCAACTGGAGAAATAGATTCATTTGTTGCGACCAGTGTAGATCCAGACCAGCATGTGCAATCGTACAGTCAGATCAGGGTAAGACCCGACTTCGCTCTACCTCTGCTGCAATTAAATTTTATAACAAATAAACGTTTTCTCGTTCTGTCCATGTACACATGTCAAAGTACATGACAACAATCATTTTACTGAACGTTAGTTTTTATTGTTAACATGTTGAAGTTAATTTGTGTTTATACATCATGACTATATCTGGAAATAAAACTACAAATTAATTTGTTTTTAAATATCAATGTCCTGTAGCCTGGTAATGATCTATATTGCTTGTTAAAAGCACAGGCATTCGGCGTGTTTCGGCTTTCATCGGTATAACTATGCATATAAACAAGGTTGATAACTTTTGGTCGGACACGACCTCGTATCATAACACATTCCACAATTTTATTAACGCTAATGTGAATATTTTGGCGGAAAGTGCACATGTTGATTTGGGAATTATTGTTATCTTGCTAAAATAACATAGCTAGAACATATGTATGCAAATAATATCGAATTACAGCTCCATTTCCTAGGTCGGACACAACCTCATCATCATAACAAATTAAATAATGTGTTTAAGGCTCTAACGTCAATATTGTAGTGGCAAGTTCATATGATCATTTGAGAATTATCGATATCTTGTAGAAATACATGTACATAGAATGCACGGAAAATTACAATTTTACACATGTTATTTTGTTATGATACGGGGTCGTGTAATACTCTGTAATAGTTAATAAGCATGTACTTGTAACATGTTTAAAGGTAATGCCCACTCAAGAGGCACAACATGTTCTTTATAGGAATTAAATACGTGTATAATTGTGTCACTATTCCTCTAGTTCTAAAAATTACCAGTGCCCACTATACATATGTAATCATTTAGTAATATTTATTTTACTGATAGTGACTAATGTATCACCTGAAAAATCATATTCTCGAGAGATTATAAAGTATGATAATTGCACATCAAACAATAAATACGGATAATAAATAGTAATGTCCGTCACGGTTATCTGCCCCTGATATCAGTGTGGAAATTTTACACGTCCGACATAACATTTATAATAATGCCAACCAATGCGTGGGCTAATTGTGAATGAATGTTTATTTTGCTAGAAAATGTTTCAGATGATGTCTATATAAAGAACATGTTTTGCCTACTGAGTGGGCGTGTACCTTTAACATTAGCAGTGACATTTACGAGACATTTCATGTTTGCTGATACAAATATATATACTGTACATAATACTTTTTGATGGTTACTGGTAAATAACATAGCTATCCAAGACACCAGTGAAAAGTTATCATAGACCGTATTTCCTCTAATAGTAGCCCCCTTATCATATATGCATTCTAAATCTGTTATTGTCACATACAAAATCCATTTAAAATGGATTTTGTATGTGAAAATAACATATTTTGATCCTATTTTCCATGTTTTGATCCCCACGAATTACATAGCCTACAGGGCATTTATTAGAATAAATACGGTACATTGGATGTTTGTCGTTGCCCATACATTTACTGTACATAATACTTTGTGACGGTTATCGGTAATATTATTATAACTAGATTTGTCAGTAAGCGAGGCTTACGGAATACCACCCCGCGTGACAGTACATGTCACATGAACGTGATTTTGTCCATTCCGAAACAACATTTCTCTTTATTTAACGTCAAGAGCCTTTTTCTCTCAGTTTTTCGAGTACTTGCTGCAGTTTCTCGTCATGATCCTTTTGATCCTTTCCAAATACGACAATATCGTCCCGAAATGTTCTGAACTCCTTCACAGTCTTGTAACGCTTGACCGATGATGTGCTGATATTTTTCACGCGCGGCATTCATTCCAAACATTAGGAGTTTATAACGGTAAAGTCCCTTGTGTGTAACAAATGAAGCTATGTCCCTTGATGATTCCTCTAATTATAACTGTTTGAACCCGTATTTCACTTCGATCTTACTGTACACTTCACTGCCATTCATTTTATAGAGTATTTCATCCACAGTCGGAATTGGCTGACGTTAACGAATAATAGCCTGATTTGCTTGCCGCATGTCAATACAAATCAGTATGTCGCCATCAGATTTTGGAACTACAATCATAAGGCTCATCCATTCTGTTGGCGTCGTTACTTTCTCAATGATATCTAACGACTCAAGTTCGTCTAACTTGTTCGACACATTTTGACGTAATGTGAATGGAATTATATACATTCTCTGAGCTACTGGCGGAACAGATTCATCAATATGTAGCTTCAACTGGTAATCTTTCAATTTACCTATGCCACTGAACAGATCATCATATTGTTCATATATTTCAGAAATGTAATTTACTGAACCAACAGCTACTGTCCAAGCTCCGTAGCTGTTGTTCTACCTAACAAAGCTAGCACTTTTCCTTTCAGCACGTAGGTCTCAAAGTCTGCTTCTCTCTCATTTTAATTATTCCTCAAAGTTATTTTTGCATAGTAAACATGCCAACTAATTCCAGTGGTCCACCTGATTCAAACGCATAAAGTTTCGTTTCCGTCTTCTGTGACCGACATTTAATCTTTTTTAGTTTTAAATTATCCCACAATGAACTGTCAATAACATTAACTCATTCAACCCTGGCTACCAATTACCAGTTCACCCCTAGAGATAACTGATAAGCCATCCCTGGCTACTGCAGTGGGCTTATCAGCTCTGACTCCCTGTGAATATTTGATGCAATTTCCAAATAGGATTATCAGGCAAGGGGTGTCTTACATTAACTGACTAAAAAACAGTTTATATATTATCCAATACATCTGAAAATTCATATGTATAGTCATCCGAGATTTATCTACGTAATGATGTAATTTTCATTATGCACTTCCCTTATTTCATTATGCAGGACATGATAAAACAGACATAATCTATAAAAACAATCTTTATTTATCAAGTTTATTGAATGTACAAGTATGTGTTCAAATCACTATTGACAAAACATGGCTTATTTAATTTATGCCCAGTGCATATCCTGATCAGCCTGCGCATTTATGGTGACTGACCGAAATGCGAACAATGTAGATCCTGACTAGACGGTGTGGATGCGCTGGCCTGTATGGTTATTCACTCCTTACAAATGTAATAAGCCCGGTTTTATCAGATCATAGCTGAGGTTAGTTTCACATTATGGATGTTGTGAATTGTTTTGTGTTATATTTAGTTGCTTATTAATTTCTATATTATGTACAATAAGTTCAGAAAACAATAAATTGGTAGATTCTCATCCATTTTTGTGAAAGGTGTGGGTGTGAAACTTTAATTTAATGAACATTATTCCAAATTACTGTACAAATATACTAATGCCTGGATTTTTTTAAAATATATACTTGTAACCAAAATGGATTTGGCAGTTTATTTTAGGGGCGGGTGGGAATGAGAATCTATAAAATACTTTTCTCCGGTCTACATGCCATAAATTCGTGCTCATGCAGGTAGGGTAATAACGTACGTACCTTACAGGTCCCAAATATCACAGTAAGTCATAAGACAGCATTGAATCTCAATATAATCCAAAATGTAAATCCTTCTTTTCACAGAAATGAACTTCACATTTTTCACAAAAATGAATTTCACATTTTTGACACAAATGAAATTTCACATTGACACACAATTTGCATCATGATGATGCACAATTTTATTTACACTTTATATAAATACAGGAGTATGTAGATTTTGTAGTTAACGTTTCAACATATCAAGATACCACGACACACAAGTGGATATTGCACTGTTGGCAGGTATTTACAACCTCGCGTCTCGTCTTCTTCATTGTCGGCAACGGCCTTTCTTCTCGGCGCTCTTTGGGAAACCAGGCTGACCTCTGGCTGTGTTTTTCGTGTAGATGTTTTCGTGCGATCACTCGTGTGGGGGTATCGGGATATCTTGTCAAAACGGTCTGTTTTCATGACTCTCGGACTCCTGGTGTTCAGATTTCCGAAGAGGGCATATGTCGACCAGTACATTGTCGTTTTTCGAGCTGAAATGCAAATGAAGAATTAATTATATCTGTCGTATTAGCATAATGTGATATGTGGCTGCAACTGGAGAGAAATAGATTCATTTGTTGCGACCAATGTAGATCCAGACCAGCATGTGCAATCGTACAGTCAGATCAGGGTAAGACCCGACTTCGCTCTACCTCTGCTGCAATTAAATTTTATAACAAATATTTTCTCGTTCTGTCCATGTACACATGTCAAAGTACATGACAACAATCATTTTACTGAACGTTAGTTTTTATTGTTAACATGTTGAAGTTAATTTGTGTTTATACATCATGACTATATCTGGAAATAAAACTACAAATTAATTTGTTTTTAAATATCAATGTCCTGTAGCCTGGTAATGATCTATATTGCTTGTTAAAAGCACAGGCATTCGGCGTGTTTCGACTTTCATCGGTATAACTATGCATATAAACAAGGTTGATAACTTTTGGTCGGACACGACCTCGTATCATAACACATTCCACAATTTTATTAACGCTAATGTGAATATTTTGGCGGAAAGTGCACATGTTGATTTGGGAATTATTGTTATCTTGCTAAAATAACATAGCTAGAACATATGTATGCAAATAATATCGAATTACAGCTCCATTTCCTAGGTCGGACACAACCTCATATCATAACAAATTAAATAATGTGTTTAAGGCTCTAACGTCAATATTGTAGTGGCAAGTTCATATGATCATTTGAGAATTATCGATATCTTGTAGAAATACATGTACATAGAATGCACGGAAAATTACAATTTTACACATGTTATTTTGTTATGATACGGGGTCGTGTAATACTCTGTAATAGTTAATAAGCATGTACTTGTAACATGTTTAAAGGTAATGCCCACTCAAGAGGCACAACATGTTCTTTATAGGAATTAAATACGTGTATAATTGTGTCACTATTCCTCTAGTTCTAAAAATTACCAGTGCCCACTATACATATGTAATCATTTAGTAATATTTATTTTACTGATAGTGACTAATGTATCACCTGAAAAATCATATTCTCGACAGATTATAAAGTATGATAATTGCACATCAAACAATAAATACGGATAATAAATAGTAATGTCCGTCACGGTTATCTGCCCCTGATATCAGTGTGGAAATTTTACGTCCGACATAACATTTATAATAATGCCAACCAATGCGTGGGCTAATTGTGAATGAATGTTTATTTTGCTAGAAAATGTTTCAGATGATGTCTCCGATATATAAAGAACATGTTTTGCCTACTGAGTGGGCGTGTACCTTTAACATTAGCAGTGACATTTACGAGACATTTCATGTTTGCTGATACAAATATATATACTGTACATAATACTTTGTGATGGTTACTGGTAAATAACATAGCTATCCAAGACACCAGTGAAAAGTTATCATAGACCGTATTTCCTCTAATAGTAGCCCCCTTATCATATATGCATTCTAAATCTGTTATTGTCACATACAAAATCCATTTAAAATGGATTTTGTATGTGAAAAATAACATATTTTGATCCTATTTTCCATGTTTTGATCCCCCCACGAATTACATAGCATACAGGGCATTTATTAGAATAAATACGGTACATTGGATGTTTGTCGTTGCCCATACATTTACTGTACATAATACTTTGTGACGGTTATCGGTAATATTATTATAACTAGATTTGTCAGTAAGCGAGGCTTACGGAATACCACCCCGCGTGACAGTACATGTCACATGAACGTGATTTTGTCCATTCCGAAACAACATTTCTCTTTATTTAACGTCAAGAGCCTTTTTCTCTCAGTTTTTCGAGTACTTGCTGCAGTTTCTCGTCATGATCCTTTTGATCCTTTCCAAATACGACAATATCGTCCCGAAATGTTCTGAACTCCTTCACAGTCTTGTAACGCTTGACCGATGATGTGCTGATATTTTTCACGCGCGGCATTCATTCCAAACATTAGGAGTTTATAACGGTAAAGTCCCTTGTGTGTAACAAATGAAGCTATGTCCCTTGATGATTCCTCTAATTCTAACTGTTTGAACCCGTATTTCAAATCGATCTTACTGTACACTTCACTGCCATTCATTTTATAGAGTATTTCATCCACAGTCGGAATTGGCTGACGTTAACGAATAATAGCCTGATTTGAGCTTGCCGCATGTCAATACAAATCAGTATGTCGCCATCAGATTTTGGAACTACAATCATAAGGCTCATCCATTCTGTTGGCGTCGTTACTTTCTCAATGATATCTAACGACTCAAGTTCGTCTAACTTGTTCGACACATTTTGACGTAATGTGAATGGAATTATATACATTCTCTGAGCTACTGGCGGAACAGATTCATCAATATGTAGCTTCAACTGGTAATCTTTCAATTTACCTATGCCACTGAACAGATCATCATATTGTTCATATATTTCAGAAATGTAATTTACTGAACCAACAGCTAATAGTCCAAGCTCCGTAGCTGTTGTTCTACCTAACAAAGCTAGCACTTTTCCTTTCAGCACGTAGAAGTCTGCTTCTCTCTCATTTTAATTGTTCCTCAAAGTTATTTTTGCAGTAAACATGCCAACTAATTCCAGTGGTCCACCTGATTCAAACGCATAAAGTTTCGTTTCCGTCTTCTGTGACCGACATTTAATATTTTTTTAGTTTTAAATTATCCCACAATGAACTGTCAATAACATTAACTCATTCAACCCTGGCTACCAATTACCAGTTCACCCCTAGAGATAACTGATAAGCCATCCCCTGGCTACTGCAGTGGGCTTATCAGCTCTGACTCCCTGTGAATATTTGATGCAATTTCCAAATAGGATTATCAGGCAAGGGGTGTCTTACATTAACTGACTAAAAACAGTTTATATATTATCCAATACATCTGAAAATTCATATGTATAGTCATCCGAGATTTATCTACGTAATGATGTAATTTTCATTATGCAATTCCCTTATTTCATTATGCAGGACATGATAAAACAGACATAATCTATAAAAACAAATCTTTATTTATCAAGTTTATTGAATGTACAAGTATGTGTTCAAATCACTATTGACAAAACATGGCTTATTTAATTTATGCCCAGTGCATATCCTGATCAGCCTGCGCATTTATGGTGACTGACCGAAATGCGAACAATGTAGATCCTGACTAGACGGTGTGGATGCGCTGGCCTGTATGGTTATTCACTCCTTACAAATGTAATAAGCCCGGTTTTATCAGATCATAGCTGAGTTAGTTTCACATTATGGATGTTGTGAATTGTTTGTGTTATATTTAGTTGCTTATTAATTTCTATATTATGTACAATAAGTTCAGAAAACAATAAATTGGTAGATTCTCATCCATTTTTGTGAAAGGTGTGGTGTGAAACTTTAATTTAATGAACATTATTCCAAATTACTGTACAAATATACTAATGCCTGGATTTTTTTAAAATATATACTTGTAACCAAAATGGATTTGGCAGTTTATTTTAGGGGCGGGTCGTGGGAATGAGAATCTATAAAATACTTTTCTCCGTCTACATGCCATAAATTCGTGCTCATGCAAGAGGGTAATAACGTACGTACCTTACAGGTCCCAAATATCACAGTAAGTCATAAGACAGCATTGCATCTCAATATAATCCAAAATGTAAATCCTTCTTTTCACAGAAATGAACTTCACATTTTTCACAAAAATGAATTTCACATTTTTGACACAAATGAAATTTCATATTGACACACAATTTGCATCATGATGATGCACAATTTTATTTAACACTTTATATAAATACAGGAGTATGTAGATTTTGTAGTTAACGTTTCAACACATCAAGATACCACGACACACAAGTGGATATTGCACTGTTGGCAGGTATTTACAACCTCGCGTCTCGTCTTCTTCATTGTCGGCAACGGTTTCTTTCTTCTCGGCGCTCTTTGGGAAACCAGGCTGACCTCTGGCTGTGTTTTTCGTGTAGAATGTTTTCGTGCGATCACTCGTGTGGGGGATCGGGATATCTTGTCAAAACGGTCTGTTTTCATGACTCTCGGACTCCTGGTGTTCAGATTTCCGAAGAGGGCATATGTCGACCAGTACATTGTCGTTTTTCGAGCTGAAATGCAAATGAAGAATTAATTATATCTGTCGTATTAGCATAATGTGATATGTGGCTGCAACTGGAGAAATAGATTCATTTGTTGCGACCAATGTAGATCCAGACCAGCATGTGCAATCGTACAGTCAGATCAGGGTAAGACCCGACTTCGCTCTACCTCTGCTGCAATTAAATTTTATAACAAATAAACATTTTCTCGTTCTGTCCATGTACACATGTCAAAGTACATGACAACAATCATTTTACTGAACGTTAGTTTTTATTGTTAACATGTTGAAGTTAATTTGTGTTATACATCATGACTATATCTGGAAATAAAACTACAAATTAATTTGTTTTTTAAATATCAATGTCCTGTAGCCTGGTAATGATCTATATTGCTTGTTAAAAGCACAGGCATTCGGCGTGTTTCGACTTTCATCGGTATAACTATGCATATAAACAAGGTTGATAACTTTTGGTCGGACACGACCTCGTATCATAACACATTCCACAATTTTATTAACGCTAATGTGAATATTTTGGCGGAAAGTGCACATGTTGATTTGGGAATTATTGTTATCTTGCTAAAATAACATAGCTAGAACATATGTATGCAAATAATATCGAATTACAGCTCCATTTCCTAGGTCGGACACAACCTCATATCATAACAAATTAAATAATGTGTTTAAGGCTCTAACGTCAATATTGTAGTGGCAAGTTCATATGATCATTTGAGAATTATCGATCTTGTAGAAATACATGTACATAGAATGCACGGAAAATTACAATTTTACACATGTTATTTTGTTATGATACGGGGTCGTGTAATACTCTGTAATAGTTAATAAGCATGTACTTGTAACATGTTTAAAGGTAATGCCCACTCAAGAGGCACAACATGTTCTTTATAGGAATTAAATACGTGTATAATTGTGTCACTATTCCTCTAGTTCTAAAAATTACCAGTGCCCACTATACATATGTAATCATTTAGTAATATTTATTTTACTGATAGTGACTAATGTATCACCTGAAAAATCATATTCTCGACAGATTATAAAGTATGATAATTGCACATCAAACAATAAATACGGATAATAAATAGTAATGTCCGTCACGGTTATCTGCCCCTGATATCAGTGTGGAAATTTTACGTTCCGACATAACAATTTATAATAATGCCAACCAATGCGTGGGCTAATTGTGAATGAATGTTTATTTTGCTAGAAAATGTTTCAGATGATGTCTCCGATATATAAAGAACATGTTTTGCCTACTGAGTGGGCGTTGTACCTTTAACATTAGCAGTGACATTTACGAGACATTTCATGTTTGCTGATACAAATATATATACTGTACATAATACTTTGTGATGGTTACTGGTAAATAACATAGCTATCCAAGACACCAGTGAAAAGTTATCATATACCGTATTTCCTCTAATAGTAGCCCCCTTATCATATATGCATTCTAAATCTGTTAATGTCACATACAAAATCCATTTAAAATGGATTTTGTATGTGAAAATAACATATTTTGATCCTATTTTCCATGTTTTGATCCCCACGAATTACATAGCCTACAGGGCATTTATTAGAATAAATACGGTACATTGGATGTTTGTCGTTGCCCTTACATTTACTGTACATAATACTTTGTGACGGTTATCGGTAATATTATTATAACTAGATTTGTCAGTAAGCGAGGCTTACGGAATACCACCCCGCGTGGGCCCATGTACCCCTAAATATTAAAAAAATCCAAGTGTGTGGGCTTGTGACCTTGACTCTGGGCACAAACGTGAATTTTTCATGTGTGAAATGTGAAGCAGATCCGAGCAAGGAAATAGAAGTTATAACCAATTTCTCTCATGTTAAGTTTTGTAAAGAGACTAAGTATGTGACCTTGACCTCGAGAACAGCGGGGATTTGTCACAGCATGATAGTAGATCCTTAGAGGAATGCATGCATGAAATATTAAGAATTTTCGATGAAAGAAATAGAAGTTATAACATATTTCTCTGATGTTAAATTTTGTAAAGAGACTATGTATGTCACCTTGACCTTGGGATCAGCGGAGGTTGGACGGTCGTAGGTTTATCACAGCATGATAGTACAACCTTAGAGGAATGCCCATGTGAACAATTAATAATTTTCAATGGAGGAAATAGAAGTTATAACTGGTTTCTCTGATGTTAAGTTGTGTAAAGAGACCAAGTATTTGACCTTGGCCTTGGGATCAGCTGGAGTTGGACGGTCGTGGATTTGGCACAGCATGGTAGTAGAGCCTTACAGGAATCCATGTGTGAAATATTAAGCATTTTAGATGAAGGAAATAGAAGTTATAACATATTTCTCTGATGTTAAGTTTTGTAAAGAGACTAAGTATTTGACCTTGACATTGGGATCAGCGTGGGTTGGACGGTCGTGGATTTGGCACAGTATGGTAGTAGAGCCTTACATGAATGCATGTGTGAAATATTAAGCATTTTAGATGAAGGAAATAGAAGTTATAACAATATTTCTCTGATGTTAAGTTTAGTGACGGACGGACGGACGGACGGACGGACGGACAGACAGACGGACGTGTTCTTACGAGACGTACATTATGGGGTTCCCAATGTTAATGAATCCTAGAAAATAACCCCACAATGATCAACCATACATAAAAATAACCCCAGAAGGCAATTCACACAGTGGGGTTTTCGTTTGTTTGTTTGTTTGTTTGTTGGGGTTTAACGGCCTATCAACAGCTACGGTCATTTAAGGCCGGGTCAATGAGTTTAGTACTAAATCCCATATATTACCTGTACAAGTACATGTACATGTTGAAGTACATGTACACAAATTTCTTACGGACGGACGGACGGACGGACGGCCCACCAATAGTGAAGAAGGGGCCATTTCCATTGTTCTAGATTAAAGAGATGGGCCCTTGTAATGAATAGAATAATGGGTTATACGAAATAAATCAAAGGATTCTTTTGTGATAGGCTCCGCCCCATCGCCCCTTCTACACCCTAGTAGTAGTAAGGGAGTCAAAATGATACCACCTACCGTGATATCATTTATAACCCTCTATAATACCCCCAGCACCCCCGAAAATCAAAAAATTGGTTAACGAGGAAAATTGTCTCCCGACAGCAAATTTATGAATTTTTGGAGAAAATAATTTTGAAAAGAGGGAGTCAAAATGATACCATCTCCAACCAAAAGTTGGTGGTGGTATTGTAGTCCCAATTATATTGGTAATTGACTTTTGAAAAAAGTCGAAATCATTCATGCAAGTACAATAGTTTATATTCCAACACCTCATTTTTCTCCTCCGATATAGCTAATTTATTTCGCAGATCAGCAACTAATTCTACCAGCTCTAGTCTACCACGTTCACCTTTAGCCACCTGACAGCGTAGTTGCTTATGTCTACAAAGAGTTTGGGCACTAACGAATTTACAAGGGCATCTGGGGCATTGAAATTGTGGGGGACACAAGGAAACTTTCTACGTCTCGCTAGATGCCTTCGTAGATAGTCTTTACACGTAAACGTCTTACAACAAGTCACACACTCCATTATATATGTATATAACCTATAAAATTTATCTGTTCAATTGGACGTGAAAAAAAACATTATGTAAATTTTTGACGTCCAATTGAACAGATAAATTTTATAGGTTATACAAAAGTATATATACAAAAGTATATACATAAAATATGATAACGCCAGAAACTAGAGCAGAAATAGAAAGTTTGAGAAGAGAAGCCGAATCTCTAGGGATTACTTATAGTAAACGGTTGAGAGTTAGGGGGTTGACAAAGCTGATAAACGCCACAAAGAATAAGGTGTTTATGAAACGGTTTACCCGCGCCTATGAAAGAAGGGCATTTAATGATATATCCAAAGCAGAGGAAGTTGGTAACAGAATCAAAAAAGAAAGTATTGCGGAGTTAAGGGCTAGTTTAATAAAACCTTCAAGCACCAATAATTTGTCTCAAATTAGACACACATGTGACCAAATACCAAATAATAAGAAAAGATCGATAGTTCGCTCGATAGTGGAAAAAGGTGAAGAAATATTGGGGGCTCACGATGAAACATTGGAAAAGGTAGAAAATGGAAGACGGGTAGTTACATTATCCTTTCGTAAAAAACATGACATTAACGGGTTTGAACGCATGTCCGATAAACTCGCTCCTTATATAACAACCAATTTTTTATTTGAGATATTCATATTCTTACAAGCTAGAACATATGGAGGAAAACTAAAAATGGAAAACCTGTAAACTATAATAATGCACAAAAATCTCGGTAGCGAACCACTATCATCAATGAAAACCGTTAAAAAATGGCTGTCAGATAAGGAGCAAACACGAATAATGTCCGATAAAATAGACAGACCGAATACAAAGTGGAAGTTTGTAAGATGGGTAGAGGTTTTCGTAAAGCTAATACAGGGTAGTAGGGGAATAGATTTGGGACTACAATCCAAAGAAGCAGCAGGAGGAGAACTTCCAGAATGGCTGAAGAATAAAAAAAGGTATGTATTCTTTAGATAAGTATAATGACGACCTTTGTCTGTTCAGGTGTCTAGCTATGCATATGACAGATAAAAGACCCGACAGATGTACAGAAAAGGCGAAAGAACTTAGTAAGCAATATTTTGGTAGTAATGTGGTTTCACCAATTCCTTTTTCACATCTGAAAAAGGTTGAAGAGTTTTTTAAAATCGGTATAGAAGTATATCAACCCACCGAATGTAACGTATGGTGGTTGAAAAAGGTACCAGCACACTATAAGGCAATAGGTAATAAACAAATGACAATAGGACTGTTTAATAATCACGCATTTCTGATAAAAAAACCTTAAAAACCTATCTAAAATTTACGCCTGCGATAATTGCAAGCAGAAATTCACGAAAGCGAGTAATATGAAGAGACACGGACCAACATGTATGAAAGGTGAGACAAAAGTAATATGTGATGGTAATTATTTAGAGCGCCCGCGTTTCGTCGTTCGAGAAAGCGTTTCTAACCCAAAAAGTTCTAACAGTTATGGGGCGATCGATTGGATATACTCTGTGGAAAAGCGCGAAGGAATTCACATTCACCACGAACAGTGTGGACACGGGGGTGAAAGATGGGCTTTAGGAGCTCCAGTAGATGGATACTGTACGGAAACCAATACCGTATCAATATCACGGCTGTTACTGGCACGGGTGTGAGATTCATAGCAAAGCATAGAAAAGAAGAACGCACATCCACTATGAGAAGAGATACATTTATTAGAAGAAGCAAAGAATTCAACCTAGTAGTTATGTGGGAATGCGAATTTCAAAGAACTGGTAAAGACATAAAGATCGGTTGCGACACTACTCTTTATCCATATCAGATAGTATACGATTTTTAGGCATATCTCAACCCAGAATTTGAAACTCTCGGTAATAATCTAGAGTACGAAGCCGAGCACGTTCCGGTAAGCGTTAGTATAGGAGATAATTTCTCAGGAACAGTAAATCATATTTGTGATAATGATCCCGCAAAACTTATAGAAAAATTCGTAGAAGATTTGAAAGTCAGGGGAAAAGCTATAAGAGAAGAAGTGTGTCAAGATATGGGTTTAATACAGAACATTTACGTAAAAACCAAATCGCCAAGATCGAACAGTGGATAGAGCAAGTACCGGTTATAGTTTTTAACAGCAGTAAGTACGATATAAACTTAATAAAGAAATACCTAGTAGGCGAACTGGCATCAACAACAAAGAAAGTACTGGTCGGAAAACGTGCAAACGCAACAATATTTCTATTTACTCCAGAGTTTAGATTTCTTGATGTAATACTTTATCTAGGACCTGGTGTAAGTTACGATAGTTGGATAAAAGCCTACGAATGCAAAGGACAGAAATCTTTCTTTCCTTATGAGTGGTTCGATTCTCCAGACAAACTGGATTACCCAGGACTACCGGATATAGAGAACTGGTATTCCAAACTATCTGGGAAAAATGTTAATAGATGAAACAGAATTAATTAAATGTCGTAGAATTTTCGAAGAAAATAATATGAAAACTTTCAGAGATTGGTTGAAATATAATAACGATTTAGATGTAGCACCGTTCCTAGAAGCGGTGGAAAAAATGTGTGAATTTTATAAACACAGAGGTGTGGATATTTTCAAAGATGCGGTAACACTACCTGGAGTAGCTATACAATATTTATTGAGAGGAACCATTAAAGAACAAAAATCTTCAAAGACGATTATCCCGGAGGATGCTCTATATGCACCAAAAGAAGAAACATACGAAATGATGAAGGTCGCTCTAGTTGGCGGTCCATCAATAGTATTTACACGATATGCAGAAGCTGGTGTTTCAAATATTAGAGTGGGTTATTCCAAACCTTGCAAGGCTGTTTTGGGGTACGATGCAAACGCGTTATATTTATCTACGTTAAATAAAGAGATGCCGTGTGGGAGAGAAACTATACACCATATAGATACCCCACATAACCCTAAATTATTTTAAAAAAGTTTTGTAAAAGAGTTTTATCTGGAGACTGGTTTGGGTTTGCGGAGGTGGATATAGAAGTTCCACACAACTTAAAAGATAAGTTTTCTGAAATGTCCCCAATATTTATAAACAGAGAAGTAGAGGTTGATGAAGTTCCCACACACATGTTAAAATATTTAAAAGATACTGGCCGAACAAGAGGAAATGGAAAAAAATTGGTGGGATCTATGACCGCCACTAAAGTATTGCTGTACGCGCCACTGTTGAAATGGTATTTAAAACACAACCGGCCTAGAAATAACTGGAGTTCATCGTGTTATAGATTATATTAGCGGAAAACCATTCGAATGGTTCGCAAAAGAAGTTACAACCGCAAGACGAACAGGTGATGTAGAACCAAATAAGAAACAGTAGCCGACATAATGAAATTATTAGGAAACTCGTGTTGTGGAAAAATGATAGAGGCAACGGAGAGACATTTAAATACGACATATACACAAAACGAAACCTGTGTTGACAAAGCATTAAGATCTGCATTCTTTGACGATTTGGAAGAGATAGGAGATGCGTACGAAATATCTTCAAGAAAACCCAGGGTGCGGTAAAGAGACCATTCCATTGTGGAATAGCGGTTTATCAAACTAGCTAAATTGAGAATGTTGGAATTTTACTACGAATTTCTAGACAAATA
Organism: Conchocele bisecta; assembly: GCA_029237695.1. Taxonomy (NCBI): domain Eukaryota; kingdom Metazoa; phylum Mollusca; class Bivalvia; order Lucinida; family Thyasiridae; genus Conchocele; species Conchocele bisecta. The sequence continues at coordinate 39,226,528 of CM055271.1, read as the reverse complement.
CGTAAAAAGAGAAGACTTTGAATTAATACAGATGATACAGATAGTATGTATATAGGAGTTAGTGGAAAACGATAGAGGAATTGATTAGACCTAACTTACTAGACGGGTTTGAAAAAGAAAAAAAGAAATGGTTGGCTTGGGATAAATGGAGCGAAAGAGAGCCCGGACTTTTCAAAATGGAATTTAGCGGAGATAGGGCGATAGCGTTATATAGTAAGTGTTATTTTGTAGAAAAATTTAATTCTATTAATAAAAACTCTGCGAAAGGAATTTCCAAGAGAACTAACAATTTAAATTGGGATAGATATAAACGAGTACTAAGTGAAACTACAGAAGATGGAAAACACATTATAGATGTAGCACAAAATAGAGGATTTAAAATGAAAGACGGCGTTATGAAAACGTACTGTCAACAAAAATTAGGACTCGGCATACTACGATAAAAGACGCGTGTTACCAGACGGAATACATACAGAACCTCTCTAATGATTTATTTAATTAATAATTTTGAAAAAATTAACAAAATTAGCAATCTAAAGAATCCGGGGGTAGCTGGGTGTCAGAAGGCACCATAAGAAGTTCTTCGCGAACAAACCCTCGAGATGGCCCATCATCCAAATAGTAGAGCACGGGCTCATCGGGCTTGGTAATAGATCGATCAAGATGATATACATTGAGAGACCACACGGGATCAGTCGCGCGGCGGCTGCCACCTTCGAGCTCTCCCGGTTGATAGAGGTACCTGACGTCAATATCCGATGGAAGCCGTTGCTCCTCTAAACCAACGGGTCGCCCGCGCGAGACGGCAGAGAGCTTGCTCGTCACCCTTTTAAACTTGATAGCATCTACAGGCTTCTTACCTATCAATCTGGTCACCTCTCCGTTCAGTGCGGAGACCACGGCGGGCAGTCTGGCCACCCACTCTGTTGATCTCGAATGAGGGTCTACAAGTTCTTTGGCGTATTGGTGTCCGAACAGTCTCTCAGCCAGGGTTCGATTGAAGCGCTCCACGATCCCCTGGTCCCGGTGGATGTTGACGCGGCCGCGTCTGACAGAAACGTCGTGCTTAGACAATAGATGAGAGACCGCGCCCATGAACTCGCGGCCGGGATCGACCTGGAGAAGATTCGGCCATTTGAGAGGACTCCTCTTATATATTCGGGAGAGAGCCTCGGCCACCTCCTTAGACTCTTTAGTGACCAACGGCTCAGCCCCCTTATAACGACTCGCTACGTCAACGATTGTCAGTGCGTACTTGTACGTCTTGCGACCGACGCGATCGTGAGGGAGAAACAGGAGATCCGCTTGGTGAACTTGGTTCGGTACCGGCACGTCGAATTTCGGGCGCGGAATATTGCGAGGCGCGGGTAAATAGATCTGCCAGATGGCCTGCTTCTTGAGCCATTCCTTGACAGCGTTTTCTGAAACCTTGGTCGCCGCCGCGAAGTTCTTGATGGCCGCGAGTCCCTTTCAGTAGCCGCGGGGGCTGTAGTATGTGTTCGCTAGCTTGCGCGCTAGGCGAACCGATAGTTTGGTATCAAGTTTGCGCGTGTTCATCGTATGCGATGTATTCTAATATATCGGACAATCTCCAACATGCCCTCGCCAGATCGTCCGGTAACTGCGTCGATAATAATAAACCTTTGTTGGAAGTACAATCGCGATTGGGGGTTAAGTTCTGAAGGAACTTGGGAAAATCCAATCCCCCAGGATTGGTGGAGGAATATAACATCCGCTTTGCGAAAAGTGTGGCCGCTTTTTCGTCCTCGCGCCACGTCTCGAGAGAATCTCGGGCCAGACGAATCATACCCCCTGCGCCAGCTATGCGGTGTTTAAGGGCAGTGTAGCCTACATCAATCATAGCAAAATAAAATTCGTCAACTGACATCGTTCTATATATATATATATATTTATAATTTTTTTTATTTAAAATAATTAATTTCAAATCTCGATTGAATATAGTAGCCGACGATACCCACCACACCCATTCCCACGACGATGAACGCGATCTCGCGGTCTTTTTGGGGCTCTGACGGTACATAGAAATCTGAAAGTTGGGGCTTGCGATCCAGCGGCGCGAGACTTTTCTGCGGATATGCCAGCGTGTACTCGCGGTTGGCTTCTTCAACATTCTGAAAAGTTTGTGCGGCGTGATTTTCGCGGCGAAGCTCTTCATTGACCCAGTCCAGATGGGCGGTTCGTTTTTTCGACCACGCTTCCTTTGCGCTATTGAGTTGTTCTATAGCTAAATCGTGACGCTTACGCTCCTCATCCACGTTCGAGCTTCTCATTTTAGAGAATATAAAGTTGCTACCGCTGAACGCCAATGCGTTTACAAGCGCACCACCTACTATTACTGCGATTGAAGCCATTTATTTCCATATATTAACTGGTAGAATTCCAGCTTTAACTAGATAATCTCGGGTTCAAACTGCGGCCGCTACATCTAAGGTCGCGAGCCCTACGTCTCTCACAGTAAAGTCCAATTTGGGAGCGGACCCTCCTAGGGCCATCTTTGATAGTCGAGCATACCCGATACTGAAACCCGATATCACCACGGCGTGATAAAGCGCATTCACTAACATTTTACCATCTTGTTCAGCCATTATAATTATTGCATATAAAAGGGGTCGCGATCAATGTTTAAATGGGGCGCATCCAATCGCGATTGGTGTTTCGTAACTTTCTTCTGAACACTGGCTGGTTGTTTTTTCGATAAGGATTGGTGTAATAGGGGGTATTTTCACACGCACAGGGCACCAACAACTGCCAGACCACCACCAACAACCCAACTCCAATTCACGAATTGGGGTTCAATCGGATTCGTCCAACCTCGATTGGGTGTTGAGTGTGCTTCCAATTCGTGAATTGGGGGTGTTGTTGTACTCAACTCTGTCTTCAGATGTTTTGCTGTCTCCGTCCCCGATTGCAACGACTGTTTAGCCTCTCGAAGCTCGGCGAGTATTTTATCTTGTTTAACTTTTCGGGTGGCAGCCGCCGCCCTCCCAGCATCTGCCTGCCTTTTTGGGTTTTTATGTCGTGCAACCCCCAACTCCAATCGCGATTCGGTTGGAGGATCAATCGGAGTTGGAAGTGCTGCAATCGGGTTCGATTGGGTTGGAGCAATCCCAACGCTGTTGGAGATTGCTGTTCCGTCACTCTCGCGGGTGTGTCTTGTGTCATCATTTATGATATTAATATTAGGGCTTATAGTTCGTGGGCATATATGTCCAAATTGACAGTGTTTACTCGTGGTCAACGCGGTTGTCAGCGGAGCTAAGTACATTCCAAACTTGTGATAAATTGAGCAGCAGGCTGTTCTAAGAGTGTGACCTATAAAAGGGTCAGTCTCTAGATCGTCAATCAATCCCGCGGTGTTTGGTATAGGGAGAAGTATACTAACGGCGGTTGCGTACAAATGAATAGCCGCCGATCCAAGAGTTTTTGTCATCTCCGCACCTAACCTAGATTCGTATCGCGCATACATTTTATCGATCTCCGCATCTGACATCTTATCCACCTGAAAAACTGAGAGACGCCTACCGAGATAATGCTCCGATTGTCCCCCAGCAACCAGTGCAGCTAGCCGCTCTCGTCGCGCCGCATTTTCATTTTCATTCGGAGTCGTTGCACTCAACCCAATACCAACCGCGGTTGGAGTTGGAGTTGATTCCGATTTGCTCTGTCGGAGTTGATGTTTTATTATCTTTCAGGATGTTGGCAGTCGGAGTTGAGGTTTCTTCTATTAGCTGATCGAGAAGTTCGTCGCAGTTCATTATTGCTAATTTTCTTAAAATTAATTTAACTATTCTAACAAGTCTCATCACTTTAACATATTGCCAAGCGCACCACCCGATACTTATGATCACCATTATGCTCGCAACAAAGCTCGCAGCGGAGCACCAAATTGTTAACATTGTTAACCATTGTTCAGCATTTGTTCAACATTTGTTAAGCATTTGTTCAGCATTGTTCAGCATTTGTTCAGCATTGTTCAGTAATTGCTAAGTATTGTTAATCATTTACTCGGCAATTACTAACGAGCGTGAAGTAATTGCTAATTAATTATAAAATTAATTGATAACTTCGTAAGCAGTTGGTTGATCAGTCTTTAGCAGAAGCTTCCGAAAGCATCTGTCGAACCTCCAGGCGCTCTCCGCGCGTTGGGATAACGTCATTCTCTCGAAGACAGTCATCGAATGAGTCTCGGTCCTTGCAGTGAAAGAGGGCGACCCATTTCGTTTGCTCGCGCAGATCCTTGAGGACGGCGTTGTACTTTTGAGTGGATATCCATACGCTTTGCCTAGCATGGCGGCCAGAAAATGCGAGCTCGGAGAGCATGTCCTTCTTTTTGGTCATCGCCGCCTTGGCTGAGCAATCGTCAATCACGTATAGGGTGGGCTCACCCTGGAATATTTGGTATAAACCACGCAGCCAATCGTGAAGCCTATCACCGGGGTCAATAACGTATACCTCAGGGTCGGTCCATATCCACGGGCGCCGCTGATAAGTATCGTTGTGCCGCACAGTGGGACACAGGATCACAATGTGACGAAAGGCATCGCGGTAGGAGCCCTCGAGCAAGTCTAGGATGAAAACCGTTTTTCCACATCCTGTCTGCCCACATATTATGGCAGAGTGGGCATCTCCAATCGTGAATTGGTATTGATTGCTAATTAATTCTTTAGAATTATTAAAATCAGTAGATCGTTGATACGTATCGACCATCTTCGATGTTGAGTTGTGCGTCTGTAATTATATATAAGTACACGTTCAATGGCCCATTTTCATCCGACTCTTTGGTTATCTGGATCGTCACACCCTCACTAGCGTTCTCAACTTGGCGTCCGCTGCCGTGTATTTGGTCGTCGTCGCTGGCTCGCATGTCTAACCATAACGCGTATTTGGTATTCAGGAACTCCGCGAGGGAGACGGCCGAGAGATGCAGGTCTTTGGCAACTGCTGCAACCTCCTGAGAGCGCTTAGAGCCGGCAGCAAACTGCTTTCTTACTTCGTCCCACTGCTGGTGCGCGTGAAGACCCGCGCTGTAGAGTTGATTGGGTACTCCCTCGATCGTCACCTCTACCTTCGTGATTTTGGGGTTATAGAATTTGTCGGTTTGTCTAGCACCAAACGCGAACCGAGCATCCTCGAACAACATCAGTATACCTTTCATCGAGCGGGCGGGTACGTTGACATTAATATTCCACAATGTGTCGCCTTTGTCTTTCGTCATCTTGCGATGACGAAGAACTCGGTCGTAAAGTATGGCAACGCGCCCGGCGTACTGGGTTCTGATCAATCGCGCGAGTTCGGGCATCGTGACCATGTCGTACTCCAGCGAAACATTATCGATCGTATACGTCGATAACATGTCGCTGGCTATGAGAACTCGGCCGTAGTCGTTGAACGTTCGTTCGTATTCGAGGCGGTCAGCCAAAGCGCTCTGATAGTAGGGCATGTGACTCTCCAGCAACTCAAAGTCGAGCGGGATGTAGAAGCGGTTGCCGTAAGCGCCCGCGACCGCATTGTCGCTCGCGTTGTTATCTGCCTTGTTAGCAGCCCCGATTGTAAGTTTGGTTACGTTCTTATTTTTGCTGGTGTCAATACCCTGATAGACAGCGTTTTCGCGCTCTTGCGCCGTCATCCATAGGTCCTGATAACAATGATAGACGTCGCTGTCATCGATCGACATCACCTCATTACCAGAAATCTTTATCATGGTCTTGACTATGGCGCGACCCAGGTTCTGAACGACGGTTCGGTCCTCGTCCGTCGACGTCAGCGAAATAGTGAAAGCGAGGCGAACAGTCGCCGGCACAATGACGTCGTTAGCTCCGAGGTTGGGGAAGCGGACCAAGAGCTGCTGGTTCTGGTCGATCGTCGATGGGTTGTTCGTAATAACGACACTCTGTCTCACGACTTTTGCCCCGAGGGGCTCACGCAGTCTGCGGTATGGATTGAGTTTGCGACCGTATTGACTCGAAGACATAATTTAGTGAAACTATATTAAACCCGTATGGTTTTGTCTTTAATACATAATTAATTTTAAGAAAATTAGATGGATGATTACGATATTAACACGAATAAAATCGGCAGAGACGATTACGTCGATGAGGATGAGGATGATTATGACATAGATGGTGACATCGATAACTATAACGATACGACCTTCATAGATACTCCAGTTCCAATCCAATCGCAATCGGGGGAATTAGGTGGTGCTACTACTAGTCAAAGTCGGGAATTATTCGAGGGAGCTGTAAACGACTACTACAACAGTTTGTCAGAAAAAGGTCTGGTCCCATCTGTCGGTCGCGACTACTCCAAGTTCAAATTTGATCTGAACGGTAGATTGCGACTAAAAGCAGCATCAAATCTCCCGATCGTCAACACGATGACCGGTAAACCCCTAGCACTGAGCACCATTGCAGGAAACCCGGGCGGTGGCCAACTCATAAGGAAGAACGAACTCGGATTCCCAGATTGGAAGAGGGGTAAAACAATTATGCCGCCCCGCGCTGTAGAGGCCCTACAGTCTACCGACGAAACGATGGCGAAAACGGCATCCGCGATAGAAACGGTCGAGCTCAGCGAGGTCCCTCGAGTAGCCACCGACGCTATTAACATGATGGAGACCACGTTCAGCGAAAACGAAATACTCAACGATGACCCACCGTTACCTCTTCGCGAACTCCGGGGCCTCGATAAGGTTATGCAAACGGTCCGGGCGAACTGGTCCTTAACCTCGCCAAACTCTCGTCGCTGATGAACATATCGCGCTAGAAGAAAGAAAACAGGAGGAAGCGGGTGACGATAGAGAATCTACCGAGCGGATCAACAAACTCCTGCGGTCGTTGCGGGACGAAAGAGAAGCTCGCTTGGAGGCTGCATCGACTAACCGTGAGGCTCTCCGCACCCAAATAAGTCGGATCCGCGAAACAATCTCGAGGGTCCTGCACGAGGAGACGACACTCGGTGAGCGTCTTCGCACTCTGTTCAGAGAGCAGGGTGTCACGATAGCAAGCATCCTCGTTGCTATCAGCATGACTATATCGACCATAGTTCTAGCTTTCACTGGTGGTGCGGCGCCACCACCCGCGCCAGCACCCACACCACCACCCGCGCCTTCCGGCGGAGCCAAGGAGTGGGTAAAAAAACAACTAAAAGCCCTCGCCAGTCTCCTGGCTAAATTAGCCGAAAAGGCGGCTGCCGCACTACCTGGACTGATCGGAAGTATCGTTTCTTACTTGCTATCTATGTTATCAAAAACGGCCGGATGGCTAGCCAAAAATACCTGGGCTTTAATCGTGGCAATCGCCGGTCTCCTACTATTCTTCGCCAGAGAGTTCTTAAAACAAAGCGTAAATATTCCGATCGCCACGAGGGCGACGACGAGCCCTAATTTCTCCTCCTCGTGTGTTGTGCTTCCAATCTCGATTGGTGTTCCAACATTGTTGATGATTGGATTTGGGGAACTCGATGGTGCATCCAATTTACGAATTGGGGCTACTGGGTTCGATTGTGTTGAGGGAGATGTATCCATTTTGTGTTTTGGGCGTTTTATGAAATCAGTTCCACTTACAACCTCAACACTGTTGAACCCGATCATGTTGGGGGTGCGCTTGATGATATCCGTGTTCACGTTACCGTTGTGGCCGATTTTTTGATTGGCGGTGGCGATTACGATCTGATTATTGTAACCGTCAACCGGGTCGTCTCGTAGTATCATATTGCTCGGCGCCATATAAAGACCTATTCCAAATACATAGTCTACTGGAGTGCTGGCATTCTGCAAAACGTCTTGATAATTCTGGATCGCCTTCTCCAGGTCCACCCTAGCTGAGATGGCGTCCTCTACAAGTGCCAAGAATTGTTTTTGTGCATCAAACGCTGTTCCCGTGCCCAGTATAGAACTGCGAGTTTGCTTCTGTGCGCCGAGGATGGCCCAGACGTACGTGCGAATGGAGTCGTTGACGCGAGTAACCCGGCCTGCGTGAACCCTAGACCCTTATCTAACATAATTGTACCCCACGCGTTCTGAACCTCAGCAGCCTGCTGTATGTAATCTACGTGAGCCCGTTTCGGAGGTAACATTTTACAAGAAAACACGCCACAGTGCCGACCTCCAGACACTTCCGGCCCGAAAGTCATAGTCACGGGGTCAAAATTCCCGGCGTTCCGACTGACGATGTGGTCACCGGAGTGATCGTGTCTAAAATCAGTCTGCGTCCAATTCCCGGACTGGCCCCGAATGAGAACGTCCCCGAGGCCGGTGCTGGTAGGAAATGCTTTCTGTCTCCAGTCCGCGTCTTTTGAAACGTAAATTCGTTACACAGTCTTTCAAACGCCATACGGTCGTATGCGTTGTTGGAAATGGGATCCCAGGCGTCGTCTTGAGGTAGTGAAATACCTAGTTCTTTGAGAATCCTCCTAATAGTATAATACGCGTGAAAGTTGTAGACACTTCGGAGCATGACATTCTTGGATGTCAGATGGTCTTTATGTGAAACTCCACACCCGGCTGTTGCGCACCATACAGCGAAATTTATTTGGTTCTGCCAAAACTGCATCGGTGTTGCTTTCCACCAGTTTACCGCCTCCATCGTAGTAATCTTGGGCAGCCTATATTGTTCAAAGATGTTAGGGAAATTGATGGCAAAGCCACTGTCCGGTCTAACCGTTACGGTTGGGTGTACAAGGTGGTTAACAACGTCTTTCTGCTTGTATTTACCACCGACCGCGTACTTTGCATTAGAATTAAAGCTAAATGCTTTGGTATCCATTGAAAGATATTATTATGTTTGCTACTATCACTAATGTTCAAAAAGGGAGTTGTGAACTTCAAAAGTTAATAGACAACTGCTGCGGACAACGCCGGGTGGGCCTCAGATCAATCACGTTCACGGTTGGATGGCAGAATGTGGGAAAGAGTGAAGGGTTTTACTATGTGAAGGATGAACAACAATTCGGTGTAAAGCTGCCTCACGGACTGTGGGGAATAAGACAGCTCAAAGATTTTGTCAACTCAGAGCTTGACGGTATAATCAACCTCACAGTATCGAAGGCTACCGGGCTCGCAACAATGACCATCAGCCCTGCTAATAAGGTAGTGATCTCCCCGGGGTTGGGTATTCTACTCGGTTTTAGAGAGACATACTCCGCAAATAAAGGAGTGTTTACCCCGGGTGAGTACGTCGGTGATAACCCGGTGGACTTCGCCTTCACGAAATCTCTCAGGGTGCACCTGGATCGAGTGAACACATCGTACAACACGGTAGACGGATCCCCCAGCACATTACTGAAAACCGTGCAAGCCAGCGACTGTTCCTTTGGGGATACGGTGACCTTAGACTTCCCACACCCCGAGATGAAAGTTTTGGAAACGGGACACATCCACGAATTTACGGTCTCTATTCTCGATGATCAAGCGAGAAAGTTGAATAACTATTACCCGATTTCGCTTGTTCTCGAAATTTCCAATTGAGTATAGTTGCCCCAATATTATAATTTAATTTTATTATGAGTATATACGGACCAGGTAGTTCTTCCGATTGGGTGACAAATTCAAAGAATTTGGAACCGACAGAAAGGGGATTCATCCCGACAGAGGGCGACTTTTTAACTACCAAAAAAACAAAGGCCTTGATCAATAGAACTATATCGGTGGCCACGGACGAGATTCACAAGAGTCTACTATCACAACTTAGAGAATATGCCCTGGCTGTGAATACACAAAGTCGTGAAGAAACGCATACGGAACTCAAACGAACTAGGTGAAAAAATAACCAAATTTCGAAAATAAGAGGCCCGGTTGGGGATTGTTGATAATCCGAGACAGACCACAAGGCGACTTGATACCGGAGCCTTATAATACGTTGCGCTTAGAGGACTCTCTCATCAAGCGAGAATGCAAAAAGGGCACTAAAGTACGCCTTACCGAAGTAGACAAAAAAATCCAACCAAATTTCGAAAATTGAGCCACGTCGAGGTATGAGAAAGCTCGAGAAGACCACCAGGCGGACCTTACGGAGGCTTATGAGGTGTTACGCTACAGGACTCTCTCATCAGAGAAGCGGCGGTTGCCGAACTAGACGGGAAAATAACCAAATTTCGAAAAGAGACCCGGTCGGGTATTCATAAAGTCCGAGAAGACCACCAGGTTAACCTTGCGGAGGCCATTGCGGAGGCTTATGATGCGTTGCGCTTAGAGGACTCTCTCAGCAAAGAAGCGACACTTACTGAACTAGACGGGAAAATAGCCGAATTTCTGAAAGAGACCAGGTCGGGGGTTGAGGGGGTCCGAGAAGACCACAAGGAGGCCATTGCGGAGGCCTATGGGGCGTTGCGCTCAGAGGACTCTCTCAACAGAGAAGCGGCACTTACTGAACTAGACGAAAAAATAATCAAATTTCGAAAAGAGGCCCGGTTGGGGGTTGAGGGGGTCCGAACGGGTATTGAGAAAGCCCGAGAAGACCACCAGGCGGACCTTACGCAGGCTTATAGGGTGTTGCGCTCAGAGGACTCTATCATCAGAGAAGCGGCGGTTGCTGAACTAGACGGAAAAATAACCGAATTTCAAAATGAGGCCCGGTCGGGTGTTGAGAAAGCCTTAGAAGGTCACCAGGCGACCATTACGGAGGCTTATGATGCGTTGCGCTTAGAGGACTGTCTCAGCAGAGAAGCGGCACTTACCGAACTAGACGGAAAGATAACCGAAGTTTTCGATAAACTGACACATGATCGTAGAGCCGCGACCAAAGCTCTTGAGGAGGCCTCTTATAAGATTCGTACTGAGACCCATATCTCTCTCGAGGGGCTTACCGGAATAGTGCGAACAATGAAAACGCTAAAACGTGCCATAACAGTTTGGGCTGAGAAGCGGCGCCCATTGGTTGAGGGGCACTATGAATATTCGTTCGGTGCCAAAGCGAGTAATAAATGTGGGGGATACGCTATGACAGCTGCAGGTGAAGTTATCCGAATGGCGGTCTGCTCGGTTAATGCTAGTGGTAAACCTGTGGGCGTGGTCGCGATAAATCTTGTAGTAGATGGGGAAGAACGGGGAGTTGGAGTCACTAAAATCGCTGGAGATAGTTCGATAGATCGAATTAGACTTTCCCAAGGTAGTGTTATTAACTTTGTTACGAAAATCGGTGACCCAGAGTGTTCTTCCACTATTGTCTCATTGTTAATTGAACTTATTTTGTAAATACTAATATATTGAAAATCATGAACGAATCAACGCTTCCAATTGTCAATACCACTCCATCAACACTGTGTACAATTAACGAAAGAAGTTCAGATTTTAGTTTGAATAATATCGTCGCTATGCAGGATATTTTAGTTAGAGAATATACAAATAGAAAAAGAAACGCTAAAAAATATAGACGTGCGGTGAACATGGCTGAAGCATCTAGCACGGCTCTGGCGAGTGTTTCTGTGTTGTGTGGGGCGGGGACAGCTGCAACTATATCCACCATTATAACGGTTCCTGTAGCGGGGATTTTATGTGCGATGTCGGCCGTTTCTGAGTTGTTGTGTATGGTAATTAGGGCGTCGGGTGGAAAACTCGAGAAAAAATGTAGAAAACATGATAGAATATCTGTTCTCGCCAGGTCGAAGAAAAATATCATCGACGTTATGGTGTCCAAAGCATTGGCCGATAAGAAAATATCAAATTTAGAGTTTGAATCCGTGGTGGAAGAAATGGGGAGATATGAAAAATTAAAAAATGATATTAGAATCAAAGCACGCGCCACCATGCCCAAGATTGAGAGTACTGATTGGGATAAATTTAGGGTAAAACTTGGATAATAAAGTCGGAGGAAATTAATATTTTTATTAAATAAATTTATTTTTTTAAAATTAATTTGATTAAATTAAATTAATTAATTTTTATAATTAATTTAAAGAAAATTATAAAATTAATTATATTGGTGCAGTAAACAATTTATTAATTAATTTTAGGAAAATTATTAACAATTTAAAAAGAAAAAAAAAGAAAAAAAGTTTTAGGTTCCACCGAGGCTCGAACCCGCGCCAGCAAAACCCTTCTGGGTCCACCCCGCTAAGCCTTCGCTTAAATTTCTTCTATTTTTTTATTGTTTCGGCTTAGCGAGGTGTGTTACACTCACATCTCCTACACCCCATCATTGGACCGATACCGCGGACCTCTCCCCTTCGTTACCTCCATCTGATATAATGTGCAGAGCGGCCAGATTGAAGTACATGTGGCGAAACTTATCTCACTGTTGAGATATTAATGTCGGCGTCCCGACACCGAACTGTGTTTATTTCTCGTATATAAACTTAACTTTGCTGGTGAAATAAAAAAAATTGAAAAATTATTTAATTGTTATTATATTATTTTATTATATAATTAATATGTTTTCTATATAATAGGGGGTGTTCAGCTTTTTTATTATAAATATAATTTATTAAAATTAAAATTAATTAATAACGAACCATCCCGGAAATTCGTGAACTATATAACCCTCACTAAGTGTTTATAAACTGTGTACACCACCTGTGTAAATCGATAGCCCGTTTACATACCATCGATAAGGCTATAAATAACCGTGTGTAATATATATTACAGTGTGTTTATTTTCCATCCCGGAAGACGTAATCGTGTAAACCTCTCTATAAAATGGACACTTAATATACGTGTAAGGTGGGGACACCTAATTTACATTTTCATAACGCGTGTAATTGGAACATTGTCGTCTGCTTGGTGTTGTGATTACAACATAAATTAATTAGTTCTGTTCAATAATATACATATCTTTATAAGCGATATCGTAGAAATGTACATTCGTAAACGAACCGTTGGGTTTTAATAATTTTATATAATACACCTTAGTTTCATATCCGATACGCATTATCCGTCTTAATGTTTGTATTTTGTTTGCCTCTTGTATAGTTGACTAATTGCCGGTATAATATTGTAAATGCAACGTTTTCATCGGAGCGTAATAAATTACGCTGGTATTTCATGTATTCGATATCGCCTAGTGTTCTCATTTTATAGAATGTATATATAGGACTATAACCCCCGTATCTTCGTAAACTTCTTCAACACAGGCATTAAAAACTTTCAATTCCAATTGTATTGTATTATCCATTTTCTCTAAAAATATTTTATTATAACCATTTTTTCAAAAGTCAATTACCAATATAATTGGGACTACAATACCACCACCAACTTTTGGTTGGAGGTAGTATCATTTTGACTCCCTCTTTTCAAAATTATTTTCTCCAAAAATTCATAAATTTGCTGTCGGGAGACAATTTTCCTCGTTAACCAATTTTTTTGATTTTCGGGGGTGGTGGAGGTATTATAGAGGGTTATAATTGATATCACGGTAGGTGGTATCATTTTGACTCCCTTACTACTACTACCCTTGGTTGCTCGGACAGACGGACAACCTGACTCCAGTATACCCCCAAAACTCGCTGCGGGGGGGAGGGGGGTATAATAACAGAACTCCAGATAAGGTGCATATTGGCGTATTTTACACACTTATTTTAGAAGAATACGCATTGATTATCAAAAGTGGGCATACATGTACTCACAGCAATGTGAAAATACGCATCGACTTTCAAATCGGGTAGTGAAAATACTGTAACAAAGTTGAAAATTTACTTAGTTGAGCTGCAAAAAAACAAACGGTGAAGCTGAAATAAATGAATTTTAAATTTGTTTTATATTTTATCATTTGCATACCAAATGCCAAAGACGTATGTGAGGGCCAAACCAGGTCTCCAGTCGGAATTCCGGTACGGATGAACCCCGATCGTTAAATTACCCATTGCGTGCTCCCACCTGCCACCCACATCGTTATAAAGTAATGCATGTGTGCAATATGAAGATATTAGCTGAAGGTAAACAGAAACTATAGGTGATTTGAAAAACTTGTACAAAAACTTTCAAATAAACAGACATACAGACAGACGGACGTACAATCAGTAGTGAGGGCAATTCTATTAATGTGGAAGGATATATCGTTACGAAGTAATGAATGTGTGCAATAAAAAATTGCCATGAAAACAATCTCCTCTAAATGCATATTATTAAGACACCTTTTGAGGTAACTTGGTTTTCATGGCAATTTTCTCTGACTAATAGCTATTTTTTACTCTGACATTTACTATTCCCTGCCACACTTTATTCACGCGGAAATGGGTTGAGAAAGCAACATACTTCAGTGTTGTTCCATATCACCACTCCACGACCATGCTGCATAGATTCCAATTTTGTAACACAGTCCGCCTTTCCCTCCGTCATCAAAGTAGATAACTCTTGTATAGCTGATTTTGACAGTAATTCTCTCCCTTGGAACTTCCCATCATTGGCGAGGATGCTGTAAAATGAGGAAATTGTGGTCTGATTTACAAGGCAGATATGGGCAAATATTTGTACCTTCCATCAATTCATAATGTAAATGCCCAATCAACGTATTGTGTTTATATCCCAATATTTATACCTTCAATCAATTCATAATGTAAACGCCCATTCTACGTATTGTGTTTATATCCCAGTATTAATACCTTCCATCAATTCATAATGTAAACACCCATTCTACGTATTGTGTTTATATCCCAGTAGTAATACCTTCCATCAATTCATAATGTAAACGCCCATTCTACGTATTGTGTTTATATCCCAATATTTATACCTTTCATCAATTCATAATGTAAACGCCCATTCTACGTATTGTGCTTATATCCCAGTATTAATTCCTTCCATCAATTCATAATGTAAACGCCCATTCTACGTATTGTGTTTATATCCCAGTATTAATACCTTCCATCAATTCATAATGTAAACGCCCATTCTACGTATTGTGTTTATATCCCAGTATTTATACCTTCCATCAATTCATAATGTAAACGCCCATTCTACGTATTGTGTTTATATCCCAGTATTAATACCTTCCATCAATTCATAATGTAAACGCCCATTCTACGTATTGTGTTTATATCCCAGTATTAATACCTTCCATCAATTCATAATGTAAACGCCCATTCTACGTATTGTGTTTATATCCCAGTATTAATACCTTCCATCAATTCATAATGTAAACGCCCATTCTACGTATTGTGTTTATATCCCAGTATTTATACCTTCCATCAATTCATAATGTAAATGACCCATTCTACGTATTGTGTGTATATCCCAATTTTTTTACCTTCCATCAATTCATAATGTAAACGCCCATTCAACGATTTGTGTTTATATCCCAGTATTAATACCTTCCATCAATTCATAATGTAAACGCCCATTCAACGTATTGTGTTTATATGTAAACACCCATTCTACGTATTGTGTTTATATCCCAATATTTATACCTTCCATCAATTCATAATGTAAACGCCCATTCTACGTATTGTGTTTATATGTAAACGCCCATTCTACGTATTGTGTTTATATCCCAGTATTAATACCTTCCATCAATTCATTATGTAAATGGTACACTATTGACACCATTAACACCATATTTTGTTATTTACATGTTTAAAACTATCAGAAAATGCAATGTAAAGATAAGTAATAAAATCATGGGCTGTTGCGTTTACTGTGGTACATGTACGTAAAAAATTTGAATTGTATTAAATCTTCATGAAGTTTTAGCTAAAATCTTTTCAACCATTTTGGGAGAAAATACATATACGGTACGGTATACGGTACTTTTATATCACAAGAAATTTTTCAAATGTAAAATTGTATTATATGGCCCACAGCTGAAAAAGTAAAAAAACAAAGAGCTGTAGGAGAACAGCAGAGCTCGACTATGAGGGTTGTCGATGTACACATAGCTTGACAAAGAAGGTGGCCGCGGCCCGCATAAAAACCTTAACGAAGGTTGCCTAAAAACCTTAACCAAGGGAAATTAACTAAGTAATTCAAGGTTAAATGTAGGTCAAGGTCAAATATAGGTCAGAGGTTGTTGATGTACATCACTAGGAGATGAAGTTGTCCAAGTATGTTTGGTGTAGGGCCAGGAGTATTCCATCTACAAGCTTGACTAAAAACCTTAACCAAGGGGAACTAACAAAGTAATTCAAGAGGAAATTAGGTCAAGGTAAAATATAGACCAGGGGTTATTGATGTACATCCCTATGAGAAAAGGTTGTCCAAGTATGGTGTCTGTATGCACAATAGTATTCCATTTACAAGCTTGACTAAAAACCTTAACCAAGGTTGACTAAAAACCTTAACCAAGGGGAATTAAGTAATTAATTCAAGAGGAAATGTAGGTCATGGTCAAATATAGATCAGGGGTTATTGATGTACATCCCTATGAGAAAAGGTTGGCCAAGTATGGTGTCTGTATGCACAATAGTATTCCATGTACAAGCTTGGCTAAAAACCTTAACCAAGGTTGACTAAAAACCTTAACCAAGGGGAATTAACTAAGTAATTCAAGGTTAAATGTAGGTCAAGGTCAAATATAGGTCAGGGGTTGTTGATGTACATCACTAGGAGATGAAGTTGTCCAAGTATGGTGGGTGTAGGGCCAGGAGTATTCCATATACAAGCTTGACTAAAAACCTTAACCAAGGCGTGACGGTGACGCCGGGGTGACTACATAAGCTCTAACTATTCCGAATAGTCGAGCTAAAAATCCAGAACCCAAACAATGGCCTCTAGTATAGCAAAGGCAGCTGAAATTCGGAAGACATTGGAGACTGGTAGTTTAATTCCTTTAGCCGATTTCACCAACACTGCAAAGTATACTTTTCTAGCAAAGTATACTTTGAGGGAGTAATCATTTATTTTTCCCGAAATGCATTATTTATAATAAAACTAACAACTGCATATATTTGATGATTAAAAGTATGCAGAATTATTATACTGAATTTATTACATTATCACAGCCAAAATGGCTGTGATAATGTAATAAACTCAGTATAATAAAAACTAGAAATGTGGCCTGTCGGCGCACGAATACCCCCACTGGCAGCCAAAGAAAACGAGGGAATTTCGATAGGTTTGACCTTTGACCTTCAACTGTGACCTTGGACGTAGGTGCGTGGTTATTGATCGCGACACACCTTCTCATCATGAGAAACATTTGTGCCAAGCCATTTGATAATCCATGCATCGGTGTAGAAGATATAGAGCGGAAGGGAATTTCAATAGGTTTGACCTTTGACCTTCAACTGTGACCTTGACCTTGGACATAGGTGCGTGGTTATTGATCGCGACACACCTTCTCATCATGAGAAACATTTGTGCCAAGCCATTTGATAATCCATGCATTGGTGTAGAATATAGAGCGGAAGGGAATTTCGAATGGTTTGACCTTTTGACCTTCAACTGTGACCTTGACCTGGACGAGGTGCGTGGTTATTGATCGCGACACACCTTCTCATCATGAGAAACATTTGTGCCAAGCCATTTGACAATCCATGCATCGGGTGTAGAAGATATAGAGCGGAAGGGAATTTCAATAGGTTTGACCTTTGACTTGTGACCTTGACCTTGGACGTAGGTGCGTGGTTATTGATCGCGACACACCTTCTCATCATGAGAAACATTTGTGCCAAGCCATTTGACAATCCATGCATCGGGTGTAGAAGATATAGAGCGGAAGGGAATTTCAATAGGTTTGAACCTTTGACTGACTTGACCTTGGCGAGGTGCTGGTTATGATCGCGACAACCTTCTCATCAGACAAGCATTTGTTTGCCAAGCCATTTGATAACCATGCATCGGAAGTAGAAGATAAATAGAGCGGAAGGGATCCAACAGACCGACAAGCTGACTCCTATACCCCCTCAAATTTGTTTTTGGGGTATAATTAATAAATTTATTCTTAAATTATTCAAAATTTCTGCAAAGTATACTTGCAGGTAAGTATACTTTGCAATGTTGGTGAAATAGGCTACTGGATCTACACTGGTCGCAAAACCCATAAGCCTGTTTGCTCCAGTCACAGCCACATGTATTCACATTTGACCGTGTTTATAAAAGCATCAATGAAGCACCTGTTATATTTCTAACGAGCAACATAGATTCTTATCAGTACAGGAGTGTGCTATTTGATCAGGAGCTACCCAGTAGCCTATTTCATCAACATTGCAAAGTATACTTTAGTAGCAAAGTATACTTTGAGGGAGAAATTTTCAATTTTTTGAAAAATTTATTAATTTTTATTATACTGAATTTATTACATTATCACAGCCATTTAATGGCTGTGATAATGTAATAAATTCAGTATAATAATTCTGCATACCTTTAATCATGAAATATATGCATTTGTTAGTTCTATATGAAATAATGCATTTCAGGAAAAATAAATGATTACTCCCTCAAAGTATACTTTGCTAGTAAAGTATACTTTGCAATGTTGATGAAATAGGCCCCTGGTCATAAAACCCATAAGCCCCATTTCTCCAGCCACAGGTACATACCCGTAGAGCTTGGCAAGCCCCCTGGCTGTGCCTGACCCCATCGCGAAGGACGAGGTTATCTCCCTTAATTCAGGGTTGTTCATTATCGACATTGACTGAAAAATAAACGTTGAACCCTTTCACCCCTGATTAACTGGAATGGATTTTAATATGTTAATTTTGCAACTAATCCAATTGTCACAAAATGATTTTCAAACAAGTCCATTTATGAAAAGGGGTGCTTTTGTTCTCAAAAATATGAAAATTACTTAAGGAGAGGAACTCTATAAGATAGCAATCTTTCGTTCCAATGCTCTTTACACTGCTTGTATACCGAAAAATGATGTAATTACTATTTAATAAAATATGTGTATACCAAAATTACTTGCAAAAAGTGCAGAACCTGATGAGACGACTCATCACGAGCCGGCTCATCTGAATCTACACTTTTTGCCAATAACACTATACAGGCATGTGGTGTTGAAAGGATTAATCGTTACAATGTTGCCTAACAGCTGTAACTTGAGATTGTGTTTGTAAAACATGGATATACCTCTTGGCAAACTGGAGAATAAAAATAGAAGACACTGTAAGTGCACAGGTTGAAGTAATGGACCGATGTCTATAAATACATTAAATATGCCTAAAAGCAGCAATAAATGAAGAGAAAAAAAGCTAAAAAAATGTTTACCCCCTCCATATAATTCAATATACTGAATTATATGGAGGGGGTAAAAAAAAAATAGCTTTTTTTTTCTTCATTTATTGATGCTTTTAGGCATATTTAATGTATTTATAGACCTCGGTCCGTTACTTCAACCAATAGTGCATAGATGCCCCTACTTTCACTCTATATCAAGGGTCATCATAACTATGTCTGTCCTTACTGGGGCCCCAGGCGCCCGTTTCACTAAACTTCGTAAGACTAAAATGTTCGTAAATGCAAATTCAGGATCGTCTATAAATTTCAATTGATGGATTTACATTTATTGAGCATAGGCTGCATATGCAGCCTATGCTCAATAAATGTAAATTCAATAATTGTTTACAAGACAACATTATTAATGTGCAATTTTACAGACCATCATAATTTTGTACTTACGAACATTTTAGTCGTACGAAGTTTAGTGAAACGGCCCCCTGATGTACATATACATGTATAGTCTATATGTGGCTGTCCCTGGAGAAATGAGGTTTATGAGTTGTGTGATCAGTGTAGATCCAGTTCAACCTGATATATCTGCATAATAGATGACCATCAGAAGAAGGGAAACAGAAGTTACAAGAGATTTACCCGCCATGTTAAGTTTTATTATGGACGCATGCATGCAGGTACGTTTCCAAACACAAACACATGCACGGTTGGACGGACAGTCCGACTCCAGTTAGTTTACCCCTATTTGATCAGGAGCTACACTGGTCACAAATCCCATAAGCCCCATTTCTCCAGCTACAATCACATAGTAATTAAGGTTATTGCACCCTGTGGCCCCATGTAAAGTCTATGGAAATCTAATAAGAAAGCCTAAACATCACATGATAGCTACATTCACCAATGTGTTCAGTAAGTCTTCATGCAGATACTACCACAGGTGGAAGACTCGGACCTATGACACCAAAAAAATGCCTATTAAAAAAATCCCATTACCCCACCCATTTGGTGTCGTATAGTAGTACCATCTTCTATAGGAAACCCAATGCTAAATTATACCCTCATATATGGAAACCCAAGACCTTCATTATAAGACAGACAAAAATACAGGCAAAAACCACAGGTGTAAGACCCAGCCCTGCGATACAAAAACATACCAATTAAACAAAATGAATTACCCCACCCACTTGGTCTCGTACAGTACTATGTTCTATTTATGCATTTTTATTTTGTGTCACAGGTCCGAGTCTTCACCTGTGACAAAAACATGAAGTGACGAACCTTGGTCAATTCCTTAACAGTAGCCGCAGCCTTTTGCATGCAGTGAGTCCGGACTGGTCACGTATTTGTACATCATACCCAGGTACACCGGGGCGAACAACGAGTGTAGCAGGAGTTCGGCGGGACTCAGTGCGTGTAGCCTCGCCGCTCGGTGGAACTGTTCCCGCGGCAGGTTCATGAAGAAATCAATACCTGAAAACACAGCGAAATGATGATGATAATATTGACTATTAACCCATTCAGCATCACAGGCCTATATAGTGGTGTTGGCAAACAGTGTAGATCCTGATGAGCCGGCTCTTGACGAGCCGTCTCATCAGGATCTGCACTTTTTGTAAGTAATTTTCATTTTTTGAGAACAAAAAACACACCCTTTTCATAACGGACTAGTCTGACATCATTTTGTGACCATCGGATTGGTTGCAAAATTAACATATCAAATTCCATTCAGGTTACAGAGGGGTGAAAGGGTTTAGGTATTACATTCCAAGTCCGGTTAGCGTAATTAGTAACGAGTGCACTTCTCACCAATACAACCCAGGTTCGATCCTCGACCGTGGCAATATGTGAGATGGTATGGTAGTCGCGAGACACGTGTACACGAGTGTAGTATAACCTATTTTATGTTCAATGTCAAGTACATTGTACATGTATGTATATATCGAATGGTTCTGCTATTTCCTGCCTGAATATTGTACGAGGCCGTAGGTACCCGTGATGTATTACCTATGTCATTTCTAATGTCAAGTACAAGTATGTACAGGGTGTTCCAAAAAACATGTGACATAATAGCCTATAATAAGGTCAACTCTCTGTGTACATGTATGTTGGTCTGTGCATAGCCATAGGTGCGTGTGCGACATAACCTATGTCATGTCCAATGTCAAGTATCACGGTGCATGATCATGTGGTTACAGCAACAACAACAATTACTGAAACTTTCAGAAGCGTCTCTGATTCAAAGTACATATTCTGTTATATTGTCCTTATTATGTAATGGATTTTAATGAAATATAGCACATCAAACGAGTGGCCCAAACTTCTGTCGTTTTCGCGAAGAATCGATTTCCGTGTTTACGGACATGGAAATCGATTCTTCGCAAAAATGACACAAGTATGTGCCGAAGTCCCGAGACAATCAAATGCAGCTCATGAAGACGCGTTTTCATAAAACTCTGTTGCATATTAAGGAAAACATCAAATAATATTTGCTTTGGAGTGGGTGCGCTTTCAACACTTTCAGACATTGTCGTTGTTATGGCAACCAAGTGATCATGCACCTTGAGTATGTACATACCGAATGGTTCCGCTACTTCCTCTCTGAAGATTGTTGCGGTGTCACGCCCCTTTGGGTCCACTCTCTGTATAAGCTGGTCCGTGTAGAGGCCGTAGGTACACGTGTGGTAACCATAGGCGGTACCTGCAGAATTGGATGTTGCAAACAGATTGTTTGTTTGTTTGTTTGTTGAGGTTTAACGGCCTATCAACAGCTAAGGTCATTTAAGGCCGGGTCAAAGGGTTTAGTACTAAATCCCATATACATGTATTACCTGTACAAATGGGGGGAAAATCCCAAAATCAGAACTGAATATTTACAATAAAAAAAATATATATATTCAGCCCTGAAATCAGAATAATCCTGGTCTGATGCCAGGTCCTCGCCACACCAGAATCACTTGGCCCCCTCCCAAAAGCAGTAGGATCAGTAATAATCTTACTACTTTTATAATGGGCAATAACCCAATTCAACTCCCAGGTAACAAAAGAGCCAAAGATAAAAACGTACCTCAGGGCCAAACCAGGCAAATCGTGATTCCTATAAGGAGGAAACCCTACCGTTAATTTCGCCCGACCACCACCCCCTCGATATTGCAAACAGAGACTGTTTTGTCACCAGTGTAGTCCCAGATCAGCCTGAGCATCTGTGCAGTCCGATCCGGGCCTACACTGTTAACCAACCAGATGGTCTGTGTAGATGCCGAAGTAGCTGTCGGAGATAATCTCAACTAAATGGATGACTTTTACTATTTCATCTGTCTTTTATATTATCTGTATCCTTATAGCTGAGACCCGGCCATTATAAATATGGTCACAATAACAGCCCATTCTGTCCTCGCGTTTTGCGAATAAAACAGGAATACAAGGACATTCCAGGTTAAAGTAGGTATATTTACAACCTCGGAATTCCTACGAGTGTCCTTGCCTCGTCTGATAAACTTGATATCAAAAGATACTAGCCTGGTATTCTCTATTTATTTATTCAACACAAAGACGAAATATTGAAAATATACACCTTTAACCGATGTACTTGTGTATGCACAAATGATAATGTGCAATTTTTCATGAAAAATATTCACAGAAACTCTGATATTTTCTGTAAATGACGTTAACAGTTGACAAAATAACAGAGCAAATGCGGAATAGAATTGGCTCTGAACATTTTGTCAACGTCATTTACAGAAAAGATTGTAAATTGTGTAATATAGTTCAGGAGATTTGGCACATCTTTTAAGGTATAAAATCACATGGCTTCTCACAAATGTGGCTGTGACTGAAGAAATGGGGCTTATGGGATCTGCAATGCGTGTAGATCCAGATCAGCCTGTGCATCCACAGTCTGATCAGGATCTGCACTTATCACCATTCTATCAATGTAACAGCTGTGATGTTTTTTAACAAGCAATATATATTGTAATCAGGTTTCAAGAGTTTGCTATTGATCAGGAGCTACACTGGTCACAAATCCCATAAGCCCTATTTCTCCAGACACAGCCACAAATACGTATACCTGGCGGCCAAACTGGGGCCTGAACTTCGAGCCGTCTCACCACCTCTGGCAGATTTTCCTTCAGGTCCAACAGGCTGATTGGCTCGTCTAAATACGGTAACCCCGCCTACAGGATGGACAGTCATGTGTAACACAAGTGTCAGTAGCAACACGGTCACTTGAGTGTTACCAGTTAATGATTGGCTCATCTAAATACGGTAACCCCGCCTGCAGGATGGACAGTCGTGCGTAACACAAGCGTCAGTAGCTTGATTGATTGCTGCCAGGTTGCTTGATAGATGTCAGTTAAATAATTGGCTCGTCCAAATATGGTAACCCCAACTATGGGATGGTCATGCGTAACACAGATGTCAGTCGCAGCACAATTACTTGATAGTAATCAGTTAAATACATATAATAAACATGATAAATGTGCCCGTCTCTGAAATTACCTCCTTTGCTGATATTGATTTTGAAAATTAACTGCAGCCTGATAGCAATCTATATTACTAGTTAAAGGGGCATGACATTGTTAAAAAAAACAAAAAAACATGTTTTCATCTGGGGCCTGTGTAAAGTGGTTTATTATACTGGGATTGCTGGGTTGTTTCTAGTCTCACTGATATCGGTACATAAATATCGGCACATAAATATCGGCTTTTCTATCGTGTTGAACGCAACAAAATAGATGTTTTTATATTTTCACGCCAATCATTCGCAAAGTATTTTAGGACAGATCAATCGTTATATGAGCAGCACATCAAATCATATGAGCAACACATCAAATCATATGAGCAGCATTCAACAGTATAGAAATGCCAATATGTATGTACTGGTATCGGTGAAAATAGAAACAACACAACGGTTCTAGTATCGTCATATATCTACAATTAAACCACTTTACACAGGGCCATGGTGAAAACACATTTTTACTTTTTATATATATTTTTTTTAAATCCTGCCAAGCTCCTTTAAAAGTGCAATGGGTGTTTCATCGACAGTGCAGATCCTGATCCGACTGTTTGGATACACAGGCTGATCTGAATTTTTACCAGTGATGACAAAGTGGGGCTTCATATTTGTTTTTACACACACAGATTCTGATCAACTATGTAATTAACTCTTTGCATGCTGGGAAATTTGTGGGCTATAAATAGTTCAAAAATAGCAGATGACAATTCATTATATTTTCTTTTATTTCTCCTTATAAATGTCATGAATATGTCTTGGAATTTCATTAGAATTGTGTCCTCGGACACAATTCTAATGAAATTTCAAGACATATTTACAGAGAGAAATAAAACATATACTCCTAATTTGTTTGGCGGATATTTTCGCCGCTAGCATGCAAAGAGTTAAAATTATTTTGACAGGTGCGACTAAGCCATACCTGGTGACTTAGCAACATCTCCACGGTGATTTCAGCCTTGCCGTTTTGTGCGAACCCTGGCCAGTAATGGCCGACTGGTTGGCTGTAATTCAGGTAGCCTCTGAAATGTATGGTAAAGAAGTTATTGGAGAATGGAAAAATATGCACGTACATGTACAAAGCTCCAGATAAGGTGCATATTGGTGTCTTTTACACACTTATTTTAGCAGAATACACACTGATTATCAAACGTGGGAGTACAAAGTCAAAATACTGTAATAAAGATTAAATTTACTGGAAAACATGACTCCAGATCGATGGACAGACGAACAGACGACTTTTGCATCCATATATCCCAAAATTACCTGGAAAGGTCACTAGTGAAAGCCCTGGTTGCCATGGTAATTTACCTGTCCACCATGTAAGCCACGAGTATCACCATGACGCCCTTAGTAATGGAGAACGACTGTGCTACCGTGGTTACCGTGGTAATTTACCTGTCAACCATGTACCGTAAGCCAGGAGTATCGCCATGACTCCCTTGGTAGTGGATAATGACTGTGTTACCGTGGTTACCGTGGTAATTTACCTGTCCACCATGTAAGCCAAGGAGTATTGTCATGACGCCCTTGGTAATGGAGAATGACTGTGTTACCGTGGTTACCATAGTAATTTACCTGTCCACCATGTAAACCAGGAGTATCGTCATGCCTCCGTTGGTAACGGAAAATGACTGTGTACCCATGGTTACCATGGTAATTTACCTGTCAACCATGTCAGCCATGAGTATCACCATGACACCCTTGGTAATGGAGAATGATTGTGTTACCGTGGTTACCATGGTATTTTACCTGTCCACCATGTAAGCCATGAGTATCGCCATGACGCCCTTGGTACTGGAGAACGACTGCATCACCGTGGCGTTCCTCCACCTGGTTTCGCTGTCACGGTCAGCGTATCCAGCCCACATGTCCAGCAGTGGCTCACCATCATAGTAGACTGCGAAGGCTGCCCCTCTTTCCTTTCCATTCTCCATGTTTCTTCTGATAGAACAATACATCTAATTCAGACCACAGCCAAATACACACAAGTCACCAGGCATAGATCCAGAGACTGGGTCTAGGGTGCCTGGACCCACTCCTGCTTCCTGGAATATACGCACATTTAAATGATGATGTAATTACTTCAAAATTCAGGGGGATGTTTATCGACATGCTGGTTGTCGGGGCTCAGCCCCGATAACCAGCATGTCGATTAAACATTCCTCTGAATTTTGTAGTCGTCAATATGTCGGGAAATCATGTCTAAGGCTGTTTTATTTTCAAAAGTTTCAGGGGATAGGGCCCACAGACTTCACACCATCATTAGACCCACCCTAGTTCTGAGTACATAACTTTATTACATTTCATTACACTTCATACATTTCATAACATTAAGCGCTATGATGGACTAGTCTTTCCAAATGTGCGTTTAAAGCGTTCTTTGTTTACTTTCTACTTCGCGGAGAGTGCCCTAATAATTTTCCTATCACACTTTATTAGGTAAGTTTATGGTAATATTTTGTGTCATATTGTAGAATTGTCTCTCAATAACAATATAGCGAAGTATGAACATCAACGCCCTGCAGGTTTTTTTCTATATTTTAGTGTGCGAAGTGTAAATGCTATTACGCAAATTTTTACCATTGACCGCGGTGCAGCGATATATAGAGAATACCAGGCTAGTGTATTTTGATATCAAGTTTATCAGGCAAGGCTAGGAAACGCGTAGGAATTCCGAGGCTTGCCGAGCCTGATAAACTTGATATCAAAATACACTAGCCTGGTATTCTATTTATCAGGTAACGTTTTATGCTCGAAACTGACCACAGATGACGAAGTTATCTATGGACAGAACGCGGACATGTTTATGTTGCGTCATTACACTGACGTCATTCGGTAACGTCACGTGACGTTATCCGACCAATGGAACGTCAGTTTTCACTTCGTTGTAACCCGGATGTTTATATCAGGTCAATGCCTGGTACAACAATATGTTATCAGTTAGTACGTATTCGGTCAATACAGGGCAGGTTACCTGATAAAGTGCAACCTGTTGCCTATAAACATGATAAAGAGGAAAACGTGCAGCATGCAAAAAATCATGCATCTTTGCCTGGTCACATATATATGGAAGCGACCTGGTGCCATGCTAAAAAAAATATAAATCTCCTAATTCGGAGATATAAGTCGAGTTAGTATCTCCTAACTAGGAGTTAGTATCTCCTACTTAGTAACCCCTAATTAGGAGATGGTATATCCTAATTATGAGTTAGTATCTCCTAATTAGGACTTAGTATCTCCTACTTAGGAGTTATTATCTCATAATTAGGACTTACTATCTCCTAATTAGGACTTACTATGTGTCGATGCTAAAAATAATGTATCTCCTAATTAGGAGTAACTAGATTGGTCAGTAAGCGAGGCTTACGGAATATCCCCCGCGTTGGACCCAGGTACCCCTAAAATATGTAAAAATTTCCAATTGTGTGGGCTTGTGACCTTGATTCTGGGCTTAGCGGGAGCGGCATAAACGTGAATTTGTCACAGGGTGGTAGAGGTCCATTGGAGCAATGTGTGTGTGAAATGTGAAGCAGATCCGAGCAAGGAAATATAAGTTATAACCGGTTTCTCTGATGTTTAAGTTTTGTAAAGAGACTAACTATGTGACATTCACCTCGAGATCAGCGGGAATTTGTCACAGTATGATAGTAGAGCCTTAGAGGAATGCATGCATGAAATATTATATTAAGAATTTTCAATGAAGGAAATAGAAGTGATAACTTATTTCTCTGATGTTAAGTTTTGTAAAGAGACCAAGTATTTGACCTTGACCTTGGGATCAGCGGAGGTTGGACAGTCATGGATTTGGCACAGCATGGTAGTAGAGCCTTACAGGAATGCATGTGTGAAATATTTTAAAAGCATTTTAGATGAAGGAAATAGAAGTAATAACATATTTCTCTGATGTTAAGTTTACGGATGCACGGACGCACACACGCCCCTAAAATACAATAGGTTTAGGGGCTAACGGAATAAATATATTGTATTCTATTGTCTTAGGCTCCTCCCCCTAGCCCCTAAACCCCCAATGTTAGCCCGGACGGACGGACAACCCGACTCCAGTATACCCCCCCCCCACAACTCGTTGCGGGGGGGGTGGGGGTATAATAACTCCTAATTAGGAGATATTGTGTCCTAATTAGGAGATACTAAGTCCTAATTAGGATATACTAACTGATAGTATCTCCTAATTAACAGTTATTATCTCCTAATTAAGACTTAGTATCTCATAATTAGGACTTAGTATCTCCTAATTTGTATCTCCTAATTAGGAGATATGATCTCCAACTTAGGAGTTAGTATCTCCTAATTAAGAGATATATGTTAACATTGGCATCAGGACGCTTCCATACATATATAATATATTAGTGTTCACATATAAAACCTGTTTTTTTGTGTGAGATATTGCAAATTTTGAAAAGTCAAACAGGGCAGGTCATACTGAAATAACTAATATTAGAACTTGTGACATAACTTCAATCTCCATACTCATTTGAAATCCGTTGTAAATTTACCTGAAAGCGTTTGCGACACTCATGAATTCCGGTTGGAAGAATCCCTCGACAATAGGCGGCAGTTTCGTCTCGAACAAAGATGGGATATATTTTACGGCGGCCGCAGTCAGAAGCACGATCATTCCACCTCTCCAGTAAAAACCCATCTTGCCGTGTATGACACACTTTCAAACAAGTTTTTTCGCAGCCGCAAACAAACGCTTGTTTACTGACCTCCTGACCCCGGATATAGTCGGGTCTATAAATTATTAAGATTAGAACGAAAAATTGGAAAACATGAGGCTCAGTGCTATTTTTAAATTCAGATACTCGTGTCGCGAACGGTGTTACTAGGATTGTGAATGACTCTTGAGGGTTCTCGTTTTATTACTACAAATAAACTTATACCAGGTGTACCTCATTGAACCCAACAAAGGGACGTGTTTTTAGCTTACCTGAGCGAAGCTCATGTGAGCTATTGTTACCGCAATGTGTTCGTCCGTCGTCCGTCCGTCCGTGAACATTTTCAAACGTCTTCTCCTCAGTAACCATTGGGGCTATAGTCACCAATCTTCATGGTCATGGTCCTTAGGTAGGGGGATTACAAAATTGTTAAAATGACGTCATTACGTAATCCAAGATGGCAGCAGTCTAGAAATAGCACAAATTCTTCAAAAATCTTCTCAAGAAACGCCAACCGGATTTCGACAAAACTTGGTAGATATGATCGATGTACAATGCTCTTTCAAAGTTGTTAAAATGGTGACCCCTGGGTCAAAAATCGGCGTGGCCCGTGGGGTCAAATTGGGGTCAAATTTTATTTTTGACCGAATATCCATGGTCATGTCATATATCAAATCGAAGGTATCAACGAGGCGATCACTCTGGTGCATTTTGTCGAAATCGGATGGTTATGTCATTGACCGCCGAAAGGTCAATAGGTCGTTCTTTTATTAGAGATTTAAAAATTATTCTTCATATGAACCGCTTGGCCCATGTTAGCCAAACTTAAAAGTTATGGTCCATGGGTGAAGCCTTTTCAGATTTATTAAAATGGAGGTAATCGCTAATCCAAGATGGCCGCCGTCTAAAAATAGGGAGAGTATTTAAATAAGCTTGCTTTCAATCCAATCCCATTTGTATAGTACTGTATATCGTAACATTGACATTGACAATGAACTTGTAAACAATATGCAAATAAAATATGTTTAAACTAAAAATAGCATAAATTCTTTAAAAAATCTTCTTTTCAGGAACCGCTAGCCGGATTTCGACGAAACTTGGTAGGAATGATCGATGTACAATGCTCTTTCAAAGTTGTTAAAATGGTGACCCCGGGGTCAAAAATGGGCGTGGCCCGTGTGGTCAAATTGGGGTCAAATTTTATTTTTGACCGAATATGGTCATGTTTATATCAAATCGAAGGTATCAAAGAGGCGATCGCTTTGGTACATTTTTTGTCGAAATTGGATGGTCATTTCATCCAAGATGGCCGCCGAAAGGTCAAAAGGTCGTTCTTTTAATAAAGATTTCGAACGTCTTGTTCTCGTGAACCACTTGGCCGATATTGACCAAACTTCACGGTAATGGTTAATGGGTCAAGCCTTTTCATTTTTGTTTAAATTGGTGGTCATCGCATAATCAAAGATGGCCGCTGTTGAAAAGTATGTAAAATTCTTATAAAAATATTCTTCTCGCGAACTGCCAGGCCGAATTTTACGAAACTTGGTATGAATGATCGATAGTTAACGCTGGTTCAGATTCCTTCAAATGGTGGACCCCGGGTAAAAAATTGGCGGGGCAGCAGGGGTCAAATAGGGGTCAAATGTCACATTTGACCGAATATGGTCATGTCATATATCCAATCGAAGGTATCGACGAGACGGTCACTCTGGAGCTTTTTTTTGTCGAAATCAGGTAATTACGTCATCCGAGATGGCCGCCGAAAGGCCAAAAGGTCGTTTTTTCAACATAGATTACAAACGTCTTCTTCTCGTGAACCACTTAGCCAATATTGGCCAAACTTCACAGTAATGATCAGTGAGTCAAGCCTTTTCATTTTTGTTAAAATGATTGTCAACGCGAAATCCAAGATGGCCGCTGTTGAAAAGAAGGTCAAAGTCTCAAAAAATCTTCTTCTCACGAACCGCCAGGCCGATTTCGACGAAGCTTGATATGAATGATCGATAGTTAACGATGTTTCAGATTCCTTCAAATGGTGGCCCCCGGGTCAAAAATGTGCGGGCAGGAGGGGTCAAGTAGGGGTCAAATTTCACATTTGACCGAATATGGTCATGCCATATATCAATTCGAAGGTATGGACGAAACGATCACTTAGGAGAATTTGTTGTCGAAATCAGATAATTACATCATCCAAGATGGCCGCCGAAAGATCAAAAGGTCGTTATTTTATTAGAGATTTCAAACGTCTTCTTCATACAAACCGATTGGCCATTGGTAGCAAATTTCGCAGTTATGGTCCATTGGTAAAGCCTTTTCAGTTTTGTTAAAATGGCGGTTATCGTTAATCCAAGATGGCGGCCGTCTAAAAATGGCACAAAATTAAAAAACATTATTCTTCTCACGAACCACCAGACCGATTTCTACGAAACTTGGCAGGAATGATCGATGTCTAATGCTTTTTCAATTTTTTTAAAATGGTGACCCCTGGGTCAAAAATGGGGTCACATTTTTGACGGAATATGGTCTTTTAATATATAAAATCAAAGGTATTGATGAGGCGATCGCTGTGGTGCTGTTTTCATCGAATCGGATGATTACATCATCCAAGATGGCCGCCGAAAGGTCAGAAGGTCGTTATTTTATTAGATATTTCAAATGTCTTCTTCATACAAACCGCTTGGCCATTGGTGGCCAAACTTCGCAGTTATGGTTATATAATACATAAAATCTAAGGATTGCAATACAAAGTAGGCTGGAAGCATCCTGTTGTGGTCTCCAAACCTCTCAAAGTTGTGTAAGATATATCTGCACATATCGCGAGACAACTCCTACCCTGGTGACTTTTCAAGTTTGTCGCATTGACATTTTGTGCCTGGCATGGGCTTATTGTTATGTATATGAAGTGACAACTTTACATACCAGTATTTGCTTGATTTGTGTGACATTGCACAGGTGAGCGATACAGGGCCATCATGGCCCTCTTCTTTGTTCAAGGAGTTAGTGTTTTATTGTATTATTACAAGCATAGTACTGTGTTATTGCATTTCCGTTAATTATGTGTATTTTATCCCGTCAACACAGTGCGTATGTGCTGTGAAACACGGTACCGTGAAACATTTTTGATAGCCAGTCAATACTAGTTTCGCATTTTACAGCCATTTGTAGGTGTTGACGGGATAAATAGAATAGTAGGTTAGTGCCGTGAATGGGAAAAGAAAAAAATATCTGGCGCGGCACGGAAACGGGATGTGCTCGGCAGAGCCTCGCCCATCCCGTTTCCTGAGCCTTGCCAGATATTGTTTCCCATTCACGGCACTAACCTACTATTCTCTATCTATTTTCCTTATTTCTGAATCGGCGAGACGGTTCAAATGAGTGGTCACAACATATACTTCTGATGAGAAATAAGGAAATTCTTAAGCCTTGCCTGATATTTTTTCCCATTCACGGCACTAACCTACTATTCTCTATATCCTAAAAGTATTGTACGTACTATTTATGAATGCCACTATTTGTAATACATGTCACCTGACTATTGTAGCAGACACCCTGTCGCCATTTTGCATGTGTATGCCATGACAATCAATATGTACTCGTATACCGCATGTTGCGGTCTGAGATTTGCAAAATAAAGATATGTCACAGGTTCTGTTCTGTTCTGTTCATTTAATTATTTTAGAAAATTGACATTTTATAGAAGAGGATTTCTTTCAAAATATCACCACGAATTATAGATGTACTTGTATGACGCTATCAGTCAATATATTATGTTAATTAAAGGTATATACCCACTCAGTAGGCACAAATGTTCTTTATATGAATTAAATATGTGTATAATTGTGTCACTATTCCACCAGTTCTATAAATTATAAGTGTACCCGATACAGATATAATCATTTAGTAATATTTATTTTACTGATAGTGACTCGTGGTGGTATCAGGCTATTTTCATATGCAAATGAGGCATATGTTTTAATTAGTTATACTAATTAAATTCATCACTTGAAAACATATATATTTTCGACAGAATATGAAGTATGATCATAGATAGTAATGTCCGTTAACATTTTAAGGAAACACGGTTATCGCCCTGATATAAGTGTGGAAATTTACGTCTGATATAAAATGTATATAATAATGTCAATCAATACGTGGGGTAATGGTGAATGAATGTATATTTTGCCAGAAAATGTCTCAGATGATGTCTCTGATATAAAGAACAGTGTGTGCCTACTGGGTGGGCATCTACCTTTCATAAAGCCGTAAATGTCGTCAAAAGCTGTCTAGAAAGTTGGCAAAAAATAAACCTACTTCGGTCGGACTGAAAATTGGCATCCTGATTGTCAAACTTCCTACGGCGATTACAGCCGTTTATTAATTTGAGATATAACACTTCTGTGAGCTTCTGGTTCAGGGAGGCAATATTTATCAGTGTGTAACGTTCCAGCCGAATCGGACTTGGAAAGTTTCCAAAATTTGAACGTCTTCCGATCCGGCTAAAAATTGGCATCCCGATAGGATTTCGGTCTCTGAACACGATGCCGTTCATGAAAAATCGATATCTTAATTAACGACACCGTAAATGACGTCAAACTTCCTACGGCGATTACAGCTTTATTAATTGAGATATTACACTTCTGTAAACTTGTGCAAAGTTTCAGCCTAATCGGACTTGTAAAGTTGCCAAAATGTCAACGTCCGATCTGGCTGAAAATTAGCATCCCGATAGGATTTCGCTGAACACGATGGCATTTACGGAAAGCGGATACCTCAAATTAGTAAAGGCGCCCGTGGCGTCGAAACTTTGCAAATTTATATCACGTTTTTGCGGCTTTACTATACGAGGTAGCGACTTACTGTAAACGCCATCTTTGTTCAGAGATTAGCTCGCTGGAAGACTGGAAGTAATTTTTTCAACCAACTGAAGTACGTTTCGTTTCGACTCGTTTCGTTATTTACCTTGTGCCTGGCTCGCTAATTGTAACGGAAGCGAAGTCCGCAAAGGCCGGGCACAAGGAAAATCACGAAACCAGTTCATAGTTCCGCTGGTTAAAAAAAATGGTTCCCAGCATTCACGCGGATTAGTAAATTACAATTAGCGAGCCGGTCAAAGATAAAGGACGTCACTTGCGTTGGTTGAAAAAAAAATAAACAAGATGGCGAGTGTCCAACCTTGAAAACAATATATAGATCCGAAGTCCAACTGGATCTCTGACGATTTCACTGGCGTAGTAGCAGCCATTTCCTGAAGTGAATGCTTATGAACGGAGAAGCTTACCCAGAATTACGTCTAAGTGGCATCAGTTTGCGCGTATTAAAAAAACACGAACAAAAAAAGAAGAAAACATATATTATGTATATGTGTTTCTATGTGATGCACAGGGATCCGAATGACAATCACACATGGAATAGCAAGAAAATAAAACGATCGAAGACACACTTGTAATCTATTTTATTTGTAACAGCTACCACAAACAAAGAGAATACCTATACCTATCTATATAAAATAGTAATATCAAACAAATAAAAGTCTCAAAATAGTGTGCACATGTTAGCAACAGTATACTAGCACTACATATTGCATATGACAATGCGAATATAAATATTTGAATATAAAGACTGTTTTATCAAGTTTATCCGACAAGGCTAGGAAACGGTACCGTGCGTATTCCGAGTCCAGTCGATCGAAAAGCAAATGCTCACTCAGTAGGTTATACTATAAAGGGAGACATATAGTTTTGTATATTCTGTAGATATTACTCTTTTTTTTCTGGCAAAATAAACATTCATTCACCATTACCACAGGTATTGATTGACACTATTATACATTTTATATCAGACGTAAATATCCACACTGCTATCAGGGGAGATAACCGTGTTTCCTTAAAATGTTAACCGACATTACTATTTATTCTCCGTATTTATTTTTGATGTGCAATGATCATACTTTATAATCTATCGAAAATAGTATTTGTTCAGGTGACGCATTTAATTAGTATAAATAATTAAAAAATATCATGCCTCATTTGCATATGAAAATAGCTTGATACCACCGCGCGTAACTATCAGTAAATTGAATATTAATAAATGATTATATCTGTATAGCGGGCACTCGTAAATTTTAGATCTGGTGGAATAGTGACACAATTAGACACTTATTTAATTTCTATAAAGAATAGTTTGTGCCTACTGAATAGGCATGTACCTTTAATGCAAATATTTTCCATTGAAGGTACATGCCCACTTCATCCATGTCAGTCTAAGGATACGATAATTTTTGTCCAAAAAAAATCTCATTATTTTGTTTATTTCTACATGAAGGTATATGTTGTTACCACTCGTTGAGACGGTTCGAATGAGTGGTAACAACATATACTTTCGTGATGAACTAAAGAAAATAGGGATTCTTTTCTCATAAAAGTTTCATACTACTATAATTGTATTCCGTCTTTAAAGGTACATGCCCACTCAGTGGGCACAACATGTTATTTATATCAGAGACATCATCTGAGACATTTTCTGGCAAAATAAACATTAATTCACCATTGCCACACGTATTGATTGAGTGGCATTATTATACATTTTATATCAGACGTAAATTCCCACACTGACATCATGGGCGATAACCGTGTTTCCTTAAAATGTTAACGGGCATTACTACTTATTCTCCATGTTTATTTTTTTATCATACTTTTTAATCTGTCGAAAATATTTTGTTTTAGGTTACGCGTTTAATTAGTATAAATAATTAAAAAGTATCATGCCTCATTTGCAGCCTGATACCACTGCGCGTCACTATCAGTAAAATAAGTACAATGTATTACTAAATGATTATAGCTGCATAGCGGACAGTCGTAATAGAACTGGTGGAATAGTGACACAATTATACACTTATGTAATTACGATAAAGAACATGTTGTGCCTACTGAATGGGCATGTTGTTGTATAAGAAAACATGTACTTGGGACCAATAATAAGTAGTTGACTCAACCCTTTGAACCTGAATGCCAGCTATGTTTGTTTGTTTGTTTGTTTCAGGTCCTCGCCACAGCAGAAAACAGTTTATGCAAACAGTGCAGATCCAGATGAGCCGGCTCGTAACGAGCCGTCTCATCAGGATCTGCACTTTTTGAAAGTAATTTTCATATGTTTGAGAACAAAAAAAATACCGCCTTTTCATAAATGGACTAGTCTGAAATCCATGTTGTGATGGTTGGATTGTAACATATCAAAATCCATTACAGTTACTTAGGGTTGAAAGGGTTAAGAGCGTTTGAGGTAACGAGTGTAGACTGTAGTAGCTCATTACTAGATGCATGTCCTATATCAGTAGACAGATAGACACTACATACACATTGTCAGAAATTCAAACCCGGTCAAAGATCACGGATGGAGGCACATTCATAAACATTCATATGCATATTCCTCATTCATAGATGTGTACTAATAAATAAATAAATGCTTTGATTTAACGACGGCACTGGGTCGATGACATTGCATGTAGGGACCGACTATTTAAGTCCCCATCCGATAGGACTAGGCTAGCACGAAGTTGTCTTGCCCAAGGACACGCCGAATCGACCATTCGCAGTGGTCGGGGTGGGAATCGAACCCGGGTCTCCCGGTCCGCACTACCTACTGAGCTAATCCGGCCATCTGGATGTGTAATTAATCAGCGTAATGTGATGTGTTAAAACACAATGGAATTAAGACAAACAACCAATCAGTAACACTGACCAAAGAATTTAAGGGAAATTATGAAGTCATTGACGTTGATCTTGAACACAAAAACCACACGGTTGGGTTATAGAATGAAAATATGGATGCTAACAAATGCATATACGAAGTTTCAATCCAATTTACTGTAACACATATACAAGGTGTATGACCACGTGGCTACAACAACAACAACAAGTACTGACACTTCCAGAAGCCCTCGGATTCAAAGTACGTATTATTTTATTTTGTCCTTATTATGTAACGGATGTTTATGAAATATGGCGCATCAAACGCGTCTTGTTAAGCTGCATTTGGTGGTATGTGTGCTTTGGGCCCAAACTTCTGTCGTTTTTGCGAATAATTGATTTCCGTGTCTACTAACACGGAAATCGATTCTTCGCAAAAACTACATAAGTATGTGCCGAATTCCCGGGACCACCAAATGCAGCTGATGCAGACGCGTTTGCTACGCCATATTTCATCAAAATCCGTTGCATAATAAGGAAATTATCAAATAATACTTACTTTAGAGTGGGCGCGCTTTCAACACTTTCAGCCATTGTTGTTAATGTTGTAACCACGTGATCATGCACCTTGATATAGTAGCTAGTCGAAACCATTAACGCAAATCTCGAACCGACAGACAGACAAACAAGATGGCGACTACATGTACCCCGACAAATGTTTCGGAATATATAATAAACTGACAATAAGAACACATGGATTTGCTCGATCCTGTGAATACGGAAATATACACATCACATAGTATGTATACATGTATATTCCGATTCAAATCGTGATCACAGTCCGACATGTAATACATAATAAATATGCTTGTAAGGGAATGTAATATCATAAACAATTCTTTAAGACCTATAACAAAAGACTTTAAAACTAAAATTGGACATAAACACAACAAAGCTATAGCAATATCGATGGCTCACAATCGCAATATGTACACCCACTTTTCCAAATGTCAAAGTCTGAAACAGGAGACATAAGCCACGAGCTGAGAATCAAATAAAAATTCCAAATTCACAATGCATCTGTACGTCATAAAGAAGCTACACACAAAATGTCATGTATCCAGCTACAGTGAAACCTCCCTAAACCGGACACACTGGGAGGTCCCCAGGGTGTCCGGCTTATAGAGATTTCACTGTAATTCAGGCATTTGAGCATTCTGAGCCATTGTTGTATGTTATGCGATCACGAACAGACATTATCATCTGAGCTAACTGACCAAAAAACTCGTCAAAATCAGATCACAGGTGTTTTCTTGGTGTCCTGTTTAGATGGGTTCCACTTTATTTTACTTTGTATATTGAACGTGACTGGTGGACGGACGGGCGTTCCTGTATGAAACCCCTTATGTGGTGCATCCATTGTTTTTAAACAAAGGAATGTCCACGTAATAAACAATAGGCTTACTGTCTGGTCCACATTTTACGGCAGATTGATTTTATTGTTGTTGTTTTTGTTTGCTTTCCGACTCTCCTCGTCAGTCTCCAGCTCCTTTTTGCCCCATGTTAAATTCCCATAGTAAAATTGTTTATTTTCGCGATAAAATCAATATTTGATCGAATTTCATACAATTTGGGAGGATAACTTTTGTTTGTTATTGCTGAAAACGTACTTACATTTAAGATGCTTATTAGCCAAAACATGGAGCAGTCAGTAGGTGGTCATTCCTTTAAAAGGTTGACTTCTTACAAGACAAAACTGCGGTAAAATAAAAAGTAT